>CAIGQQ010038283.1:2112012-2143975 GCA_903798035.1 Danio albolineatus
CCACACAGAAATGCCAACTGACCCAGCCGAGGCTCGAACCAGTGACCTTCTTGCTGTGAGGCAAGAGCCATACCTACTTTACCACTGCACCACCCTAATAGCTTTTTCATTTAATATAGTTTTAAATATATAATTATGTAGACGGCGCCATGGTGGCGTAGTGAGTAGCACGTTTGCCCCACAGCAAGAAGGTTGCTGGTTCGAGCCCCGGCTGGGTCGGTTGGCATTTCTGTGTGGAGTTTGCATGTTCTCCCTGTGGTTGCGTGGGTTTCCTCCGGGTGCTCCGGTTTCCCCCACAAGTCCCAAGACATGCGGTACAGGTGAATTGGGTAGGCTAAATTGTCCGTAGTGTATAAGTGTGAATGTGTGTGTATGGATGTTTCCCAGAGATGGGTTGCGGCTGGAAGGGCATCCGCTGCGTAAAAAATATGCTGGATAAGTTAGCGGTTCATTCCGCTGTGGCGACCCCGGATTAATAAAGGGACTAAGCTGACAAGAAAATGAATGAATGAATTATGTGGACATTCATCCAGCACTGGCATACAGCATGTTGGTCAAACATGGCTTGGGTTTGGCAGAGGTGGCACCGGCCTTACGGTGGCAGATAAGACTTGGGCTAGGTCAAATGTAGTATTTGGCCCAGATGTTAACAATATATATGTGGGCCACATAAGTTTGGCCTATCTTGACCCACTTTTAAAATGCATTTCAATTATTTTTGAATAAAGAAAAAAATCTACCAATCGCATCGCTTTGAGAAAAAGTGTGGCCATAAAACAAAATGCTTCATGGGTTTGTCAAATTCATTGCAGTCATGACACACCAACATTTCTGGCCCAGTTATGGGTTATTAACTTGGCTGTGACTTGGCTCAGACATGGTCCATGTTTAGCTCTTGTTTTGA
Organism: Danio albolineatus; assembly: GCA_903798035.1. Classification (NCBI taxonomy): domain Eukaryota; kingdom Metazoa; phylum Chordata; class Actinopteri; order Cypriniformes; family Danionidae; genus Danio; species Danio albolineatus. The sequence goes on from CAIGQQ010038283.1 coordinate 2,112,917, forward strand.
AGCCATACTTGGTCCAATCATGTACCGTAATTTACTGTGGCATGTGGACCAAGCAAAAGCTGATTGCGTGGACCAGATCTGGCCAGAGAAATGTTGTTATGTGGGAATGGCTTAGTGTGTTGTGTATCATTTCACAGAAGCTGTTTTTAATGATCCTTCGATGAATATAAATGATAGAAACCTTTGGTCAATTTATGCATCTTTGCTGAATAAAACTATTATTTCTTATCAAATTCATACTGAGCTCAAACTTTAAAATGTCACAAAGAATGTCATAAAAGTGTGGATGTACAGTATTTGTTAGCCTGCTAACAGCTATAAAACAAAACTTAATCCATATAAAAATAAAAAAAAAACCAGAAAAATGACCAAACAGTGCAAAACTGGGGGGTGCCACGGTGGCGTAGTGGGTAGCACGATTGCCTCACAGCAAGAAGGTCGCTGGTTCGAGCCTCGGCTGGGTCAGTTGGCATTTTTGTGTGGAGTTTGCATGTTCTCCCCGTGGTTGCGTGGGTTTCCTCCGGGTGCTCCGGTTTCCCCCACAAGTCCAAAGACATGTGGCATAGGAAAATCAGGTAGGCTACATTGTCTGTAGTGTATAAGTGTGAATGAGTGTGTAAGAATGTTCCCCAGATATGGGAGGGGCATTCGCTGTGTAAAACAAATGCTGGATAAGTTGGCGGTTTATTCCACTGTGGCGACCCCAGGTTAATAAAGGGACTAAGCCGAAAAGAAAATGAATGAATGAATGAGTGCACAACTGCAAGACTCTATAGTGCAGCTCTAAACGAATTTGGGCATTTGTTACAATTCCAAGATGATGATAATCTCCAACTGTATTAGCATCCTTTTAGAGGGATATTTACCCCAAAAATGAAAGTTTTGTCATCATTTACTTACCCGGGACATGAACAAAACCTATTTGAATTGTCTTCTGTTGGACAAACAAACAAACAAACAAAAAATGATATTTTTAAAAACATTGATGTAAACAACCATTGACTTCCAAAGTATTTTCTTTGGCAGTTGATGGGTGCCAGTAACCAGCATTCTTCAAAATATCTTCATTTTATTCATTTATTCATTTATTTTCGTCACAGCGGAATGAATCGCCAACTATCCAGCAAATGTTTTACGCAGCAGATGGCTTCCAGCTGCAACCCATCACTGAGAAACATCTATACACACTCATACAATACGGACAATTTAGCTTACCTGATTCACCTATGCATGTCTTTGAACTTGTGGGGGAAACAGGAGCACCGGAGAAAATCCACGCAAACACAGGGAGAACATGCAAACTCTACACAGAAATGCCAAATGACCCAGCCGAGGCTAAAACCAGCACCATCTTACTGTGAGGCAATTGTGGTATACCCACTGCGCCAGGCCAACAACTTTTACATTTTATAAAATAAGTTTTTTAAAGAACATGAGGGTTACGTAAATTTCAGTTTTGGGTAAATTATACCTTTACATCAGAAGTAATTTCCATTCTTTAAAACTTTTGAGATTTTGACCATTGCATGAAAGCTTTTGATGGACCCAAAGCCCAACGATTAATATCAGAGTTGTTCTGCAGCTTTTGCTTCAATTAGAACGTTTTCCAATCTTTGTTAACAAAAGCAACATTGTGTAAAACTCTCTAAGATTCCGTCCATCAGGCTAAACAGGCTTCTTGTCCAGTCTATTCAAGCTATGCGAAGACCAGCTAATTTACCCAAATCTATGTAAAATTCGTTAGCCATTTTGCTTTTGTCAGCAGTGATATCAGACTGATCAAGTATTTAAATAGCCACGACAACGACTGACAAACCTGTTTGTCTTTCTCAATCCACAAACACTTACGCATGACCTGAAGCCCTCCGACCTTCGGTCTGCATTGAAGATTTTTAATAACATTCCATTTCCCTCAATATCCTAGTTTGGAATGCTTCAGGAGGGACAGGTCGGAGGTTTAAGACTGTACCCTGTCATCTCTAAAGCTTACACATTGCATGCCGTTGGCACATTCTTTGCTCAAGCCTGATGCTATGATAGGATGTTCTAGCCAAGCTGCCTTTGTCTTGATTTGCTCACTGAGGATTTCTGAATTGTGGTGTATATGCTGAGCAACAGTATGTTCATTAAAAAAATTGGATTCATTTACATTTAATTGAAATATATTTGCTTTTATTTGCTTTTTTGTAGCTTAACAATAAACCTCACCAATGAGAGATTGCGTTAATCAATAATAAAAAAAATGACAAAGCGTATTAAAGGCATTAACCACAACCCTCCCCTAAATTGTCCCTCACTTCTCAGGTGGGATGACGGGACAAATCAACACTTTGGCCCTAGTTTGGGCATCTCTGATCTATATACTATTTTATCAGTGGGCTTGTGCCCTCTAGTGGCCAGGAAAGAAAAAAAAGGTATTTTCAGGTGAAAAACACCCATTGCATCATGTAATTTGCATGCCTCAAGCCCATTTAAAAAATATTCCAAGAAAATATTTTTTTATTTTTTTATTTAGTTCCTTTTTTTTGGAGAGGCCACTTTACAGTTGTGAAACTGTGTACATCCTCAAAAAGTGGCAGAAAACAGCAGAATTGCACAAAATAAATATGAGACTTAAACGAAAGATCTCCGACCTACACACTGTGAACATTTACAGTAATTTCACATTACAAATGATCTTGACAGTCATTTAAAAAACACATTGCAATTCCAAACATTTACATTTTTATGTTGTTTCGAATCTTAAACCGTATGAAGGCACTGTTAAATCTAACCTTTTACAAGAACATAAACATAAACCATTTAATTAAAATAAGCACTGAAACAGCTCCAGTTACTCATAGAGTGAATCCGCAATGGCAACCAAAAGAAATTTACAAAAATGATGTATTAGAAATTGATATTTAGTTTAGAAATATATTATGGCAGACATTATGGCAAGTAAATCTCCTTCACTTAGAACATGAGAATACTGATATTTAGAAGGAATAAAAAACAAGTCTTGTTACATACAATACTGACAACTGTCTTGTAGTGCCCCAAAATGTTAATGGGTAAAGAATAGCAGACGGGCAAATGGAGCAGCCAGTAGCAGTTGGTGAAAAACAAAAACTAGGAAATGAAATTACAAGTGATTTAAAGATTTCTATTACATTACTCAGATAAAATTTCAGATGCAACGATAAAACTGTCCAAGAACTGTGGCTACAAACAGGGCATTTCAGATTTAGTGTTAAGTGCTAGTCGTTAAGATGAGGGGAAAAAAAATCTAATTACAGCAATATTATACATGCCATAATTGAACTGACAAATTTCTCTTTAGGGGGTGACACAGTGGCTCAGTGGTTAGCACTGTCACCTCACAGCAAGAAAGCCACTGGTTCGAGGCCTGGCTGGGTCAGTTTGCATGTTCTCCTCATGTTAGTGAGTGTTTTCTCTGGCTGCTCCCGTTTGCCCCAGTCCAAACACATTTGCTATATGTGAATTGAATAAACTAAATTGGCCGTGTGTGTGTGTGTGTGTGTGTGTGTGTGTGTGTGTGTGTGTGTGACCGAATGTTTCCCAGTACTGAGTAGCAGCTGGAAAGGCATCCTGTGTAAAACATATGCTGGATAAGTTGGCAGTTCATTTCGCTCTGGCGACCCCTGATTAGGGACAAAGAAACTAAGCCGAAGGAGAATGAAAGAATGAACAATTTCTCTTATTTTAGCCAAAAAGCCTGATAATTGTTGTGCAATAAGGTTTAGCTTTACTAACCGACAAGGAGACACACCTGGGCTTTGCTTCAACAGAATTCCTTCAGAAACAAAACAAATCAGAAATAAGAAATTTATGGATTTAAACAATCCATGCGACCTGTAAGTGTCAGTGCGTTTGTATGTTTTTTCTGCAGTTTCTATTCTAATTTGCAGGTCAAGTGCAATAAAAGTATAAATTAAAGCGCAAAGTCAAACTATAAATAGCAGAAGTGAATGAACGACTTTTCCCCAGCAAATACTAATGCAAGTAAAAGTAACTGCCACCAAATATAAAAGCAGACGCTTACGCACTGTAACACAATCCCTCCTGATTGAACAACCGAGGAATATCCAAAAGATAACATTACATGTAAGATCTGGAGCTCTGACAGGGTTTTAAATGATTGAAAAATAGGTGCAGGTGCAGTATATGGATTGCAAGTGCACACAATTTACAGTTTGTATTCATAGCTTGAAATAGCACAAAGCGGTCATACTTTTATCGAAGTTTCTATGGAGTTCAAAGTGTAGCAGTCATTACGGCCCATTATTTTTTTTTGCCCACCAGGTCACGACACAGGTCACTTGACTGAAAACTATCGATACTTACACAAGGCAAATCTGGATTCGTAATCTTGTTAGTGATGTGCAATGTAGGTTAAATCGCAAAGATAATATCAGGCACAAAAACAATCATAATTTTTCAGTATTCTGTTGTTCATCGTCTTGATCAATCTCCTCCGTGCTGGTGTTCTCAGTTACTACGATAAAGTCATCTGACTGTAAGCTTGGAATACTGGTACTTGATGGAAATCGAACTGGAAACTCGCTGGACAGAAACTACATAAAGAGAGATAACATTTAACATTTCATTCAAAAGAAAATACATCGAAAGAAAATACATGATTCTAAAAGCTAAATGTTTACCTCTTTATAGTGGTCAGGAAGTTCCAGCTTGAGTGGCCGAAACCACTCTTTAACCAATCTTTGCACTCTTTTTTTTCTCTTGTGTTTACAAAATGTAAAAATGCAGACGCCGCACACACTCAAAACACAAAGTGTGATCAGTAGACTGGAGAGCAAAACACGTTTTCTTTTCGCTTCAGCTACAAACCAATGAAAGAACACAATATGACTTTCAATTAGATTTAGACTCCATTGTACTGTAATTGTTACATGTGATTAATAACAATGTCTGCCTAAAACTTTCTGAATGAGTCTAAAAAAATAAAAATAAACAAATAAAAAACACAAAAGCTCTTAATGAAACCGATTCGGTTTGTGTATTTACAATACATATATGTGGACGAGACTTACGTGTTTCAGGGATGAAAACGCATCTTTTCTCGCTAGCGTTTCCATATGGCTTATGGTAAAGCAAATACTCCACTTGGAAACAGTACTTTTGCCCTGATTCCAGGTCATCAAAGAGGTAATCCTTGCTATTTATTACGACACCCTCCTGTAAGGTCAAAAACTCTTGTCAGCTTTACTCTTAAAAAATAGTGAATGTTTTCATAATTTTTTTTTTGATAGATGCAAGAGACCTCAGGTTTTTTTCTGCTATTCACATTCCAGGACAATATGTTAAACTCGAGATGATCTCCATGTTCTTTCTCCAAGCTCTGGTCCATATGTGCCAGAGTCAAGGAAACAATTCCTGGTTTTTCCAATAGAATCACCACAGGAGCACAAGAATTTACTGTAAAACAGGATGAACAAAGACATAAATAGAAATGAGTGTGAAAATAGTTTCATTTAAAACGTAAGGTAGGTATAACCACATAAAACAATCCTTACCATTTACACAATTGACTCGATTTGAAATAGCCCATTCTGAGATGTGGTTTCCCTTCTCAGCGCGGACGCGAAATAAAGCTCCATAAAATGCGTCGGTGATGTTGAAAACGTTTTTGCTGAAATGGCTTGACACGTTATACCATTCATCCTCTGCGTTGCTGAAATAGATGGAACAGTAGAATAGAAGTTAATTTTAGGTCAGAGGATATGACAGTCTGTGATTCAGGTGAAATCAAAGAACTGAATTAGGCTAAATATAAAGTGTATGCGGTGCAAAAAAACAACAAAATGTTTTAGAAAAGTTAACATCAGCTGGCAAGCACCAACTATTGAAATTACTGTGGACCCATGATGACTGTGTCAGAAACATCTAAATAAATACTAAATGAGTAAATAAGTGGGCGCAACGGTGGCATAGTGGGTAGCACGATCGCCTCACAGCAAGAACATTTCTGTTTCAAGCCTCGGCTGGGTTTCCTCCGGGTGCTCCGGTTTTCCCCACAAGTCCAAAGACATGTGGTATAGGTGCAGGGTTCAACACTAAGGATTTTTTGTAATGGCTCAATCGGGCCAGCGGGTTAGATTTTTACTTTCCCTGCCAAAATTTTCACTGGCCCACCAAAAAAAGAAGTTAATACCTATTTCTGAGCCACATGTTTTAAATAATGTGTCAAAAATAATATCTGGGAATATAGAATTTAACTTTTTTTAAATGTTAAAAAATATATAATGAGCAAAATTCTAAGTTATGCAAACAAAAAGAGCAGTATGGAAGTTCTAAATAATTTAAATAGATATTAAATAATTATTTATGTAAATTATTCTTTTTTGTTGTTGTTGTGTTGTTCCCACACAAGTATCTGCTTTAAGACGTTAGAAACAAACGTTTTCTTTTAGCCTCATAATTTGATGTTGCCGTTTCTTGGATGAACTGAAAAGTTTGGAACTGAAAAGTTTGGTGTTCTGTACATTACAGAAAAGATAGCATTTAAAGACTTAAAAGCACAAACTGTTTCTCAATTTTAAGACATTATTTGCATGCAATTGACAAATAGTTGCAGGGAAATTAAACATTAGTAACAAGGCCAAGCCAGTAACGATCCTGTCTACTGTCCCAGGCATCTCTCATGCTGGCCCCGGGCCATCGGGGCTCTGAGGTGAATTGGGTAGGCTAAATTGTCCGTAGTGTATGTGTGTGTGAATAAGTGTGTATGGATGTTTCCCAGAGATGGGTTGCAGCTGGAAGGGCATCCGCTGTGTAAAACATATGCTAGATGAGTTGGCGGTTCATTCTGCTGTGGTGAACCCAGATTAATAAAAGGACTAAGCCGAAAAAAAATGAATGAAGTAAATACGTTTCTGCAAGAATATCAGAGCCTTCAGTCACCACTTTCACAGCACGGACTCTTTCAGAGGCAGTGTAAAAAGATTAATTCTCACTTCTGCTTTTGAGTAACAGTGAAAAAAGAACTTCTCGCGTATTCGCAGAAACATGAGGGTGCATAAACAAATACAGAATTAAAATTTTAGTTTAACCATCAAATACAATAGTAACGTTATATATAGGTCAAAGAAGCCAACTTACGCGCCGAGTGTATACTGCAGGGAATACAGCAGATTGCCATCTTCTTCAGGTGGCTTCCACAGCAGCTGTGATTTGACTATTTTTAAATCTTGAGGCGGATTTAAGCAGCATGTTCTCTCTGAAATGACACACAGACGATGAACATGAAACAACTGACACGTTCTTATAATCAGATAAACAGTCCTGACAACGCCACAAGCCACCTCAAGTCCTTACCAATGTTGATGATCAACATGAAAACCGTTAGGTTGATTAGGTAGGTCATTTCGACGGATATAAATCCACATCTTTCACCAAACCATTTGCGAAGGGTGAGAAAGCGTCATTCTGGCTGCTTTCTTTAGGAAACACGAACATTAAACCTGTTCCTCTTACGGTAAACACAGCAAGTGTTGCTAAATGCGCTCAGTTCTATAGAAGCGACACGTGCTATATCAGTAAAACACAAAAACATTATTTAAACCCATCAGCATGTGCGTAACAATTGTTTTCTTTGTATCCCTTTAACGTTTAAATCGCATCAGTAAGCGTTGCATTCTAGCAATGTATACAGAAGTACACACTTCCTGTTCCTCAAGTTCCCCACAAATCAGTAAGGAAGGCTTGATGATCAGTATCGCGAGAGTTGCAGAGTTTGGCTTAAGGTTTTTGAACGCCAACTATGATTCCTTTGCACAGTATTTATTCAGGCTGCCTTTCTATATTAAAAGTTGGAAAAGAATAAAACAAATAATAAACTGTGTGAAAATAGCTGAAAATATAGGCTACAAAATGTCACACCGACCTCTCGCGAGATAACAAGCGCGTCAAACCAGCATAGACGGTAAAGACCGAAGTGGTCATTTCTCGACACTGGTCAAAAAGTGAAACTGATATGTCAGGGCCCCTTGTTCAGGGCATGTGGCGTTATCTTTTTATCAAACTGCAAAACATTAACACAATATGCGTATAACGTCTCGTTGTTGTATTTGGTGATTTTTGTGATAACGTTATCTAAGAATATCTTCCAGAATGAGATCAACATACCACAACTTCAGATAAAAACCTTGTAATGAATAACAAGCAAGCAAATGAATAAATAAACAACCTACATCTGGATGGCCTGAGGAGGATTAATTAACGGCAACTTTTAATTTTTAACTTTAAAATTTTAGCTTTAGCTTTAACGTGTGCAACGACCCTGTTATGCCAGTACAGCAGGGGGCGATGAAGACGTTGATGCGCGTGTGCTTCTCTTCAAGAACAAGACCTTTGAAAATGGTGTCTGTTGACAAATAATAACAACGTACTGCTAGGCTCTACTTTTTTGTTTATAGCATGATAAATACTTGGTTTGTGTAGGTATCTTATTCTATGACTGTCGCTACGAGATATATTTCAATTAATACCAAATGCTTTCTTTATAAATGTGTCTGTTTTTTATAAGCCAGTACACACAAAGTTGTGGAAAAACATCAAACATCATTTTGACTGCTGTTAGAATAATTGTAGACGCTTAGCATCGATGACCATCTGGCTCGCAGGTTAGTTTGTCCAGTTTATAGAGCTGGATGAAATGAGGCAGCAGGGCGAAAGTGAAAGCAGCAGCAGCAGAAAGATGGAGGATCAACAACATGATCAAAAAGGATCTGGAGCTGATCTGCTCTCCAGGATCGCTCTCAATGATAACAAGGCTGGCATGGAAGGACTGGACAGAGACAAAATCAACAAGATCATTCTGGAAACCTCCAAGGTTGGCACACCTACTTATTGACTGTAGATGTACAGTATTATTTAGTACTACTAGTACAGTGAATACTAGCTCAGAGATTATATTTATTTTGTATAATTTTATTTTAATAGCAGGTCAGTGCATTAGGGCAGCAGTTGTCATACATATGATAAAAATCTATATTGTTTTGACTATATATATATATATATAAAGATATAGATATAGATATATATATATATATAGATATATAGATATGTATATATATGAGCAATTCCAGCGTTACGGATGTGACATTTGCAGTAAAAACTCCAAAAAAAAAAAATGCACATAGAAAGTATACGTTAACATATGTTAAGTATATGTTGAAGCAACTGTTTATATTTTCCAAAACAACTGACCACAGAGTTATGGGATCAGAAAAATATAAATCTGTAAACATTTTTAATCGAGGAAAATAAACATGCGTTATGGATGTGATAAAAAAAGGTTTGCAAGTTTACAGTGTACAACATACTTTGTAGAAATTTAGTGAATTAAACTGCACAACCCAAAAGAAATAATGCTAATCAAAAGGATAAGAGTTGTTTACTATAGACAAAAATGATTAATTTTATTTTATTTGGCATTTTTTTTCATTTATGAGGGAAAGCTTCGTTATTGATGTGGCACTTTTCCGTTATGGATGTGACAGATGTGAAATGCCACTTGTGTGATTTTGCTAAATCAAATATAATAGTCTGAAACACTGACAGAAACATTTTTGAATATTCTATTTTGGTGAAAACTTAAATTTTTTCATTGCAAGGTTGACATTTGCATGGAATTGCTCATATATATATATATATATATATATATATATATATTAGGGCTACAAGATATTGGAAAAAACTGATATTGTGATATTTTATTTTTCTGTGATTAATATTGCAATATAAACAGTTTCACAAGATAGTTGAATAGCGGTTTTAACAGTATTCAGGTGCAGAAATTTAATAATCACAATGTTAAAAAAAAGCTTTTCTTTGCTTTGTCTCATTTCTAATCCAAATATTTTTTTAAAATTAAAAAAAGTAAAAAATATAGTTTTGTTTTAAAATTCATATTAAATATGTGACTATTGCAGATGCGCACATTGCGAAATTGATGCTGGAACAATATAGTGCAACCCTAATATATATATGTATATATATATATATATATATATATATATATGAATAAAGTAATTATTACATTTCTTATTCATTTGTTAATTTAAATAATTTTTGTGCTGTGAATTTATTTTAGTCAAATTGAAATGCATGTATTATATTAAATTACTATATGCTTTTTATATATTTAACTTGTTATTACTTTTTATCTGACCGCTTTTACCTTTCAAACTTTTTCGCGTTTAAATTGACAAATATTCCATTGTCTGTCAGTGAATATGTATAATAATTATAATTTAATTGCAGTTTATTTAAGTATAACAAAGCACTGTGCCTGACAGTTTTGTGCATTAAATAATGTATTTGTTTTAATTATAGGGATCTAGATTTTATGAAAATGAATTGAAGAAGGAGCGACAGGTGAATCAGCGCATTGAAAAGATGATGGAGCAAAAAGCAAAAATCACTAAGGAACAGATGAAGCAAGCCCAAGCAGAGGTAATCAATCATGTAAACATTGTTTGGATTGGATTCCACTATGAGTGGACACACACGCACTTCTCTCTGACTTTGATTACTGTTAAATATTGAATTTCCAATGTCTTATTAAAACAAATGTACACATATTAATTAATTGTGTCTCGACCATATGACTCCTATTCATGTTTCACACAATCATAGCAACTATGAAAATAAGGTAGTTTGTTTATGTGAAAGCTGTACTGTAAGCGATTAGTTGACATTACTTCAAAAGATGAGTAATCCTGTCGCTTTTAATGTGATTAGTTGTCTTTACTTTAAAATGTTAGTAAACATGTTGCCTAAAAGATATTAAGTAAGTGAACTAGGTGCATTTCATTTCTTTTTTCTTCACCTTAGTCCCTTTATTCGTCAGCGGAATAAACCGTCAGCTTATCCAGCATATGTTTTACACAGCGGATACCCTTCTTGCTGCAATCCAGTCCAAGGAATCACCCATACACACTCATTCACAAACATACACTACAGACAATAACATTTTTTTAATTCACCAATTTAGTTTTTTTAATTTACGCATGTCTTTGGACTGGACAAGGGAAAAGGAGCACCCTGAGGAAACATGGGGAGAACATGCAAACAGAAATGGCAACTGACCCAACTGCGACTTGAACCAGCAACCTTTTTGCTGTGAGGCAACAGTGCTAACCACTGAGCCACCGTGGCGCCAACTAGGTGCATATTTAAACAAATTAAGTTAACTTAACTTAACAGTTCCAAGTTACAATGAGTTTAGTCCATTTTTGGGGTGTAAATTCAACTTGTCACTTTTAAGGCAACAAATTTACTCACTTTTTAAAGTAAAATACTAATCGCTTTTTACAATATGCATTATTCTCTTGAATAAAAAATCCACAATGCAAGAAATCATAATACATTATCTAGAAGCAAAAATGTAAACTTGGCCAATGACCAATTAAAGATTTAGTACACAATTCGAATGCAATGGAGTGCCTCTGTTTTCCGCCCCATTTTTTTACCTGTTCAGTTAGTATCATTACTGAAAAGTTTTCACACCACAGGTGGACAGACTGACAGGTGACCTGGAGAGGAGCCGAGAGCTGGGTCGTGTGATCGTTCATGTGGACATGGATGCGTTCTATGCTGCTGTTGAAATGAGAGACTGTCCGGAGCTGAAGGACAAACCGATGGCAGTGGGATCTATGAGCATGCTGGTGATTATCTGAAACAGACCTCACTGAACACCATCACACATCCACAGTGCTGACATTAGAGCTGCAAGAGTTTGAATGGAAAACTTAACATAATAACCAAAAGTCTACTAAAGGTTCTGACTAAAGGTTATTTTCAACTATCTATTTTTTATCTGTAATGTATCGAAAAATATCTACCCTGGTGAGCACCTGCACATATTCATCTAATTTCCTTTGTTTTCATCTGTTTTTGTTTATTTAAATATAACTTTGAATTAATAATGCAACACAACTCACTTAGGTTTCATTTCTAGATGATTCAGCGGTTTGGTATAATCTCTTAAAGTAATTACAGGCCTGTAGGCAGCCTGGTAAAAGAGGTGGTTCTTTTTGTTAAAAAGTGGACCCTTTTGCAATTATTCGCCTTATTTTCTATTTAATCATGTTAAAATACTGTATTTCAGTGACGTTTTAAGCACTATTTTGGGCTGGATTAGCTTGTTGGATGGTCATCATAATCAACCACACTTACTGATGTGTCAAAAACATTTCCTAAACATTTAGAATAAAGAAATAAAAGAACTGTACTTATTTTTTAAATTTAAATGTATTACAATATATATTATTAGGAAAAAACAGCAATCTGTTTAAGTTTTTAGGCCAAATAACAAACTGGCCTACACATTTAACTTTCCTGAAACAGCCAACACAGGGTTCCACAGGTTTCCTCTTGGTCTTAAAGCCTTCTTCAGTGGGTTATTTTCACAATTTATTATGGAATAGCTGTAAAAATAGGACAAATTAGCTCATGTATGAAACTAATTCTGGACCTTTATCATTGAGGGGTGGGTCTTTTGAACCACCCGAACCCCCCCTGGCTACGGGCCTGAATTATATATATATATATATATATATATTCATTCATTCATTCATTTTCTTTTCGGCTTAGTCCCTTTATTAATCCGGGGTCGCCACAGCGGAATGAACCGCCAACTTATCCAGCATTTGTTTTACGCAGCGGATGCCCTTTCAGCCACAACCCATCTCTGGGAAACACATTCATACATTCTCATTCACACACATACACTATGGACAATTTAGCCTACCCAATTCACCTGTACCGCATGTCTTTGGACTGTGGGGGAAACCGGAGCACCCGGAGGAAACCCACGCAACCACGGGGAGAACATGCAAACTCCACACAGAAATGCCCCAAATGCCATTTGCCCCAACCGGGACCTGCCCCAACCGGGGATCGAACCAGCGACCTTCTTGCTGTGAGGCGAACGTGCTACTCACGCGCCACCGTGGCGCCCATATATATATATATATATATAAATAAAATTATTTTTGATGGTTGCTTGTTGCCATTTGACTAGTCATCAATGTTGTGTAAATGGTCGTTTTAATCTTCACCATGAAAATCAGTGCTTACATCCCAAATAGAGATCAAAGACAATAGGGAAACTGTGACCGTTTATCATGAGCGTGTTTGAATCAAGATCTTTTAAAGAATAATTGTACTGCTCTAGTTGATGTTATAATCTTTTATCCTTTTCAGTCAACCTCCAATTACCACGCCAGAAGGTTTGGTGTCCGTGCTGCTATGCCCGGGTTCATTGCTAAGAAGCTCTGTCCAGATCTAGTCATTGTTCCGACCAACTTTGACAAATATAGAGCAGTGAGTGCCCAGGTATGTTGCATCCTAGTCAAGCATTACTCATTGGTCATAATTACTGTGTTTGTCTAAGGTGTGCGTCTGTCTTAAAGGTACGGGAGATATTTTCAGAGTACGACCCTAATTTCATGCCTATGAGTCTGGATGAGGCTTATCTGGACATCACTGAGCACCTGGAGCAGCGCAAGCACTGGCCGGACACCATGCGAACACACAAAATGTGTGATGCCAAGACAGGTGAATTACTGAGGAGATGTATTGACTAATACAGGGGGTTTCAGACTGCATCTGCAAGAGAGTTGTAAATCATATTTAACACGGTCAAACATTTATATATATACACGCATATAAACACTGTATATGAACAGGAATATATAAAAGAATTTTACAGTACTGTAAAAGGCAGAAAAAGTGAAGTAAATATTTTTCAAATTAATAATTTGAAGTAATTAAGTGTTTTTAAATTAATTCTTTATACATGCATACAAATGTAAATCGAATTCTCCATAACATAAGTTGCACTTAAGTTTAAGTTAGAGATTTTTTAGAGAGAGAAAAAAGTCAATTTGTAATTAGCATGTTATTTCATTCAGGAATAAAGTAGCTTATTAGTAGTCCTAAATCAAACAAAATGTTTAGAAATATTACAAACACGTATTTTAGTACTTACACTTTATGAGTCACCTCAGAGTATAATTAACAATGGTTGGTCAGCAGGATTAGAGAAATATTTTGGGCTCTGTGGCATCCAAAAGTGACTGAAAAGAGCTTAAAAACCTCTGGGTATACTGGATGTTCTCTTTGAGAAAACTTTTCTCTTACAATTTTGCCCTTATATCAGCAGAATTTATGTTTATTTTTATTTTGTTGAGAAGAAAATGATGCAGGCCGGTCTGCGGGTGAATCAGAGAGAGATGAACTGTCTCCTGTGCTGTTTGAGGACAGCCCCAGCTCCTCTCCTTCTCTGTCAGGGGCTGATGGGAAGGCGGAGGTGTTTGGAACGAGTGCTGAGGAGGCAGTGAGGGAGATGCGTTTCCGTATTGAGCAGAAAACGTCTCTTACTGCCAGTGCAGGTGAGCATGCTTTTTTCTTTTTTTTTAGCTTAAAATGTATTATACTGGAGGTATGAAATGCTAAATTATTATCCTGTTGTAGGCATTGCCCCAAATATGATGCTTGCAAAAGTATGCAGTGATAAAAACAAGCCCAATGGCCAGTACCGAATTCCTCCTGAGAGACAAGTTGTGATGGACTTCATGAAGGATCTTCCTGTCAGAAAGGTACATCTGATCCTTTTATTCCTAACTGTTAGGTGTGTAGCCAATATATTGCAATAAAAATGGCAACCATATTTATTGTGGAGAGTTATGTGTCATGCAGTTCACTCAAAGGGATAGTTTATTTAGCATGGTGGATCAAACGTAGTGACAACACTTTACTATTTCAACAGGCTGTTTTAGATATTGTTAATTATTGTATTTACTAACATGAAGAAAAAAATAAACAATACATTTATTACAGTATTTATTCATGCTTGTTACTGGAAATTACAGTTGTTCATTGCTAGTTCATGTTAACTCACAGTGCTTTTAACTAATGTCAAAAAGCATTAATAAGCGTTGAACTATGCTGTACAAGTATTGTTCACAGTCCGTGTTAGCAAATACTGTACATTAACTAATGAAACCTATCATTACCAAATTTAGACCAATATGATAACTCAGAATGAGACATTATATTTATACAGAACATTATACATTTCACAATTTATTTTGCAGACAAATTTTAAGCTTTTATCCAAAGCAACTTTTTTACCAGTAGTATTGTTGTACTGTTTGAGCTACAGGAGCGTTTATTAATGAATAGTAGTAATACATTTAAAAATGAAAAAACACATTTTACTGAAGTTCAGTATTGAAAACTTGTTTAAAGAGTCCCTATTATGGGTTTTTGAAAATGACCTCCCATGTGTGTAACACAGCTTCAAGTGAAATGAAATATCCAGCTAAGGCTTAAATCTGAAAGTGCACAGTGTTTATAACTGTTGATTCATCTATAAAGGAGTCGACTAGGCAAAATATCACGGTTTCACGGTTTGACAATATTGTGATTTCTGCTCTAAAATATATTATTTTTAAGTGTCTGAACAAATAAACGCATTATATTTTATTTTGAGAAACATTTTTAATATTTTGGAGCATTAAGCATCAGGCTAAAAATGGAAATAAATCATAGACTTCTGCCGTCTTCATTTGTTTTAAAACACAGATTTTTTTTTACAATTTAAAACAGCATCTTTTGATATCTTTTCTGCTGGAGATACTGTTGTCCTAAAAAAACAACAACAAAACAACCCCTAAAAAACAATCTTACACATACCTTAGGAACGGTATTACAGAAAATGTTGGCGGTTTTAAAACCTTGACATTTCCAAACTGCAGTAAACCTTGAAAATGGTTATCGTCCCATGCCTAGAGTCGACTCCTTTGTAGATGAGAGTGGTTTAAATGAATCGTCAGGTTAATGAATCTTTAGCCGTGTCAGCGTGATGTCTATACCGAACTCAAGCCCTGCCCAGTTGTTGTGCGCGTAGACCCGGGAAAGTTGAAACTCTCGCCCACAAACACTGTAGAAAGAAAAAGAAGAGGACAAACACTGTTGCAGATCCTGGTTGAATCATGTCGCGAAGATGCTGTGCTCGAAAGTGTAAGGGAAAGTTAGTTAGTGTGAGCTTGTTTTTGCCAAAAGGTGAGTACTCTGCACTCTGACTACTTCAAAATTGTTGATAAGCCATGGTGGGCGTTTCTCTCTTTCTCACGCTGAACGCCGTTGACCAATTGCAATAGACTGGGTCATCGGACCAATCAGTGCAGATTAGCATCGTGTTAAGGAGGGGTTTGGGAACAAATGAATTGCTGAACGAATCATATGGGAGTTGTCATAATTAGGTGAAAGTCAAGACAATGAAAGTTTTTTTTGACCTTGCATACATATCAGCCTGTTGTTGGAGACCCCCCAAACCAAAATATGACCTTTTATAATGCATAATAGGAGCTCTTTAAATGTGCTATTTAGAATTGTACTCTAATCCATTTTATTATATTTCTGTTTATTATATGTCTAAGAATTAAGCTAACAATACATGTAGTGTAGTGTAATAATATTAATATACATTTTGTCTAGGTATCAGGTGTCGGAAAGGTTACTGAGAAGATGCTGGCTGCTCTGGGTATTGTCACCTGTTCTCATCTTGGCCAGCAGATGGCGCTACTATCCCTGCTATTTTCTGGAACCTCTTGGCATCATTTCCTTCACATATCTTTGGGTTTGGGCTCCACGTATATGGAGAGGTGTGCACTGTCAATGCATATGTTACAGTGTGAAACTGTATTGTGTGGCACACATAAACTACATGGGGATAAATGTTGTATACAGCATAATAACATGGAATATCTGTTTGTTTTGTTTCAGGGACTCGGAAAGAAAAAGCATGAGCACTGAGAGGTAAACTGATCTGCACATCCAAACATTTCTATTTCCTTCTCCTAGGGGTGGGCAGTATGACTAAAATTCTATTTGTGAGTATGAATATGAGTGATTTTATTTTACAGAAACTATATTTTTTATTATATAGTATTAAATCCAGAAAATCAAGAAAAATGATTATAGGCAGTAAACTTTAATTCTTCAATTTTTTTTTCATTTTAATTAGACCAAGTGAAATATATTTACTCATATTCACAGTTTTAAATCAGTAATCCAAAATAAAATAAAATTACAGATAAAATCTAAATTACTGGTAAAGTTCAGCTCATATTGTTTAACTTTATTGATTTAGCCATCCCTACTTGTTTACACGTTGAGATATAGACAGAATTTTTAAAAATCTGTTCCAGTTGACACTTTTTTTTCAGCAGCAACAATATATACACTAACACAATGCCAGGCTCTACCTCTTTCCCTCATTTAAAAGGCTAATCAGTCAGTTATTTTCGATGATTGAGTTCATGTGGTGTCCTGTAAAATGTCCATCTTTTTTTTCAGCACGTCATTTTTCACATCTTTTACCATGATTCTTCACCATTATTTCCATTTTCCTTGTTCTATCAGAAATACTCAGTGGGCACTAGATGACTGGTCTTTAGCATTTAACCCTGTATAAATCTGAAACTACATTCATAATGGTCTTAGTTCTAAATTTGACTTGGTGAAACCTGCAGAAATCTTGATATAGCAACACTGCATACTAAAAAGTTAAGAAAATGAATGCTTACTCTTTTTTTTTAAGGACGTTTGGGGAGATGAGTGATGCAGGGGAGCAGTATTCTCTGTGCAGGGAGCTCTGTCATGATCTGGCTCAGGACCTACAGAGGGAGGGCCTCAAGGTACCTGTGTTGACCCCTTTGCCAGGCCAAGATTAGAATTAAATTATCTTCTCATTCTCGTGTATATAGTCAGTGGTAACTTGCACTGTAAATCTTCATATGGTTTAAGGTTTGTTTGTTATTTACTTGTTGATTTGCTGCATCTAATAACTTTTAGTATAAATATCAAGATCATTAGTATGTACTGCTGGTGCTTTTTGTTTTATATCTCTTTATTGCTGGATGTTTTCGAAGGTCTGCATTAGAGAGGTAGGTCACCCAAAAATCTAATTTCAGTCATCATTTACTCATCCTCCACTTGTTCCAAACCTGTTTGAGGTTCTTTCTTCTGTTTAACACAACATAATATTCTCAAGAATGTTGGTGGAAAAAACTACCTTTTTTTGTTTAACTGTGGATGTCAATGGCTGCCTTTATCCAGCAATCTTCAAGAATATCTCGTTTTATGTTCAACTGAAGAAAGAAATTAATGAATGTTTAGAACCGCTTCAATGTGAGTAATCTGAGAATTAATTCTAATTGTGGGGTGAGCTATCTCTTTAAGTTATTTTAAAGATTACATCTTCCAATAGCTTTATATTCTACTTAATTTTCTCATATTGTACCCTGCAGTATCAACTCTTGTTTCCTGCAGTCTCCAGTTTTTGTAAACCTCCAACAGTATTTCTCACCATTAAACACTGTGAGACAGTGTAACAAAGACGTTAATTTTACTGTATCATATTGAGCCCAGAGCCAAAATGGATTGACCTTTACAGCTCAGACACCAGATTGTCTCAGATTTTGTCAACACATGTCAAACTCTTTAAAGCATAAGCTACAACTATAGTCTGAGAGTCAAAGCAGATGTTACTCATGGGCAGCCAATGTGCAGACCTTAGGCTGGCCTTGTTCTAATTTGATATAAACCTTAGTAAGCTTAAGTAATACTGGTTGACCTGGGGTTTTGTTTAAGGCATTTCAGAAACCATTCTTGCTTTTAGGTGGCAATGACTATTTATCTAGCTGTTTGATCGCTGAAACCTTGCAGACGTTTTAGATTCACTAACAGTTAAAGCGATGGTTCACCCAAAAATGAAAATCAACTCGCTATTTTACTCCCCTTCAAGTGGTTCCAAACCTTTATGAGTTTCATTTTTTTTTGTATCACAAAGGAATATTACAATAGAAGATAATTAGAAATCAACTTCCATAGGAAAACAAATGTAAGTCAATGGATACAGGTTTCCAGCATTTTTCAAAATAACTTATTTTCTGTTCAGCAGAAAATGAAACTCAAAGAGGTTTGTGAAAAGCGAAGGTTGAGCAAATGAATTTAACATTTTGGTTGAACTTTCTCTTTAAATTACATAGTTCACAAAAATAAATACAAAAATAATCATAACAGGGCACTTTAAAGCATTTTAATGCTTATTAGAATAAGTATGACTACCAATTAGATAATTAGATAACAATTAGTCCAGTGTAACTGTGGGGAAAATATGTATTGTGTAATTTGTAACATGGACTTTATATGTGTTATAGGGGAAAACTGTTACTTTAAAATTAAAGAATGTCAAGTTTGAAGTGAAGACCAAAGCATTTACACTCCAGTATGCTGTCTGTACCGAGGAGGAGATCTTTGCTGCTGCCAAAGACCTTCTCAGAGTTGAGATCGACAGTGTCAGCCCTCAGCCACTGAGGCTCAGACTCATGGGTATGTATTGCACCTCATGTTATGTGCGTGTTTGTACCTGTGCATTACTGTTCAAAAGTTTGGTGTCTGCACCAGTTTAGGGTCTTAGCAAACTTATATTTGTTGAAAAATACATTTAAAATGGCAACATTTTAAAGTAGCATAACTGTTTTAATGTATTTTTAAACGTTTTTTTGTTGCTTTGATGGCAAAGCAAAATTTTTGCATCATTACTCCAGTATACAGTGTCACATAATTCTTGAAATATTCATTCTAATATAATTATTGTCAGTGGGGATGCACAATATTATAAGAAAACAGACATTGTGATATTCTGTTTACCTATGAATAGAATTGTACATGTTGGCTTGACTCGATTTTTAAATAATTCATAATTTTACATTGATTGGAATTTTGTAGCAGAGTACATCTGGATTAAATACAATAAACATCTTCAAGCATAGATGAATAAAATGGAACAAATTTACAAAAGAAGTACATAAACAGAGCTTTATGGTTTTCTATGATATCAATAATCTATTGACATCAAAAACCAAATGTGAAATACCACTGTGTGGTCTTTGTTGCATAGATAATTAAATACAATTAATCTTTGTTAATTGATTTATTGGTTCAAAAATAATCTTAAACAGTCACAGGTCTTTAAAACACACTTTAAACTTTGACTTCACAAATCAACAAATGTTCTGAACTGTGATGCCTGGTTATTATAATTATAACTCATCATTGCAGACCTTGCGATGTGACTATTTTGGATTGGTACGTTGTTGTATTGATGCTGAAACAATATATCGTGCAGCCCTAATTGTCAGCATTAGACACAGTTGTGGAAACTGATATGATTTTTTCAAGATCCCTTCATGAATAAAGAGTTATTAGTAATTGAAATACTACAAATTGTCACCTCACAGCAAGAAGGTCCCTTTTTCTAGTCCGGGCTGGGCCAGTTGGCATTTCTGTGTGGAGTTTGCGTGTTATCCCCTTGTGGGTTTCCTCCAGGTGTTCCAGTTTCCCCCACAGTCCAAAGACATGCGCTATAGGTGAATTGATTAAACTAAATTGGCCGTAGTATGTGTGTGTTAATGAGTGTGTATGGGTGTTTCCTAGTACAGGGTTTGCAACTGGAAGGGCATCCGCTATGTAAAATATATGCTGGATAAGTTGGCCGTTCATTCCACTGTGGTTACCCTGATGAATTAAGGGACCAAACCCAAGGAAAATGAATGAGTGAATACTATATTGAAATTGTGCATGCCATAGGTGGTTTTACTTTCACTTTTGATCAGTTACATGTAACTTTACTGAATGAAATTCTCAAAGGGATAGTTCACCTCAAAAGAAAATGTACTCACCCTCAAGTGGTATGAAATTCTGCCTACAAATTATTAGTAGTAGTGTTATTAACTTATTTTATTTATTAGATCAAAATCATTTCACCCAAAAGTGACAATTCCATCATCATTTACTCTCACTTGTTTCGAACCTGTTTGAGTTTCTTTCTTCTGTTGAACTCAAAAGAGGATGTTTGAAGATTGTTTGCAACCCCCAGTACCCATTAACATCCATAGTATTTTTGTTTGGGTTTTTTTTTCCTTAAAAATGCTTTTTGGATAAAAATAGAAACTCATAAAGTTAATAAATGGTTATTACAGTGTAAATAATGAACAAAATTGTATATTTTGGGTGAACTGTGCCTCTTTAACAGTAACAGTATATTTTCAGAATTCGAAGTATTATGTTTGATGTCAAATTAACAGTATCATCATACACTTTGGTGGCACAGTGGCTCTGTGGTTAGCACTGTCGCCTCACAGCAAAAAGGTTTCTGGTTCATCCGCTGCATAAAACATATGCTGGATAAGTTGGTGGTTCATTCTGCTGTGGCGACTCCTGATTTAAAAAAGGACTACGCCTAAGAAAAATTAATGAATGACTAATTCACTCTATTATTATTTTTCTTTTCTTGGAACATGGCATTTCTAAACCCCTCCCCACTGCAGTATTTGACATCAGACAAAACAATCAAACAATAGCTTTTTTTTTTTTTAAATCTTCTAAATCGACTTCAGAGATGTTTGTTATTCAACAGGCGTTCGAGTGTCTGGCTTTATCAGCACTGAAGATAAAAAACCTCTTCAAAGGAGCATAATGGGCTTTCTGCAGAAAGGTGGACCCGATCCAGCTGGTTTCACACAGTGTCCTGGATCTGAACCCAAAGCTGAAGAGGCCAGTGATGGTGCCAGATTCCTCAAGCCACAATCCACTGAGATGAAAGCACCCAAATCTCAAGCACCTCAGCAGCAGTCTTTCTTTCAGAGAGCCCAGTCCAAAAGACTTCAGCAGCAGCAGCAGCAGCAGGAACAAACATCTGCCAGCACAGTTACAGACAAAACAAACAACACTCAATCAGACACAACAAACAACACATCTGCTAAAACACACGTGAATCACTCTCAATCAGACACAGCATCGGCTAACAAACTGAATACAGGATGCATAAACAAACAAGCAAAGCCCTCATTTAAGATCTCGACCCAGGTGCTGCAGTGTCTCACCTGCCCTGTGTGCAATAAAGAAATGAAGGATGTAAACCTCACAGCCTTCAACCAACACATCGATGAATGTCTGAAGGGCAGTGCGATGGATAGTAATGAACCCACAGATTTAAGTGCAGCTGAGCTTCAAGAAGAGCTCGAGGGTGAACCATCAAATTTAGAAACCAAAACTCTCATCCATTATCCATCATGTAATGAAGGGAAAGCGTCTACTAGCACCTCTGAGCCAAATGCAGACGGTGATGACAGCAGTGACTTCAAGAATCTGCAGTTTAGTCAAAGGATGATAAACAGAAATCATTCAGCTGTTCTTAAAAAGCAGACATCTCCTCCTGAATCTGAAGTTAGAAGTTACGAAGCTTCGCACTCAGCACATAGTCCTGTCCCGGAGATGTTGTGTAGTTTGAAAGGCTCATCTTTGGTTTGTCCCGTGTGCAGTCAACCGCAAAGCACAGATGACCTTGTTCTGTTCAACCGGCATGTGGATATGTGTCTCAACCAAGATGTTCTGCTGGAATTTGGAGGAGCTCATCCACCTGTGGATCATTCAGATGCTTCACCAGCTTTCAAGAACATACGAGGTCAGTGCATGTGTGATGACTGGAAATTAAATGTCAATGAATGCAAGTTTTCAGACCAAGGAGGTAGTAATAATAATATACTTACTGTTTTGTCTATTGCAGGCCAATTGGGGGACCAGGGAAATGCTTCTAAAGTCAGAGAAAAGAGCAAAAGGTATTTCAGTGTTTAAAAGGGTGCTAACATGTAGTTTGAATGCCTTCAAATGTACTCCACCATTCAAAAGATTGGGTTCAATTTTTTTATTTATATATGTTTTATATTATTATTTTTTTTTAGCTTTACTTTCAGCTTTTGTTTCATTAAATTAACCAAAAGTGACAGTAAAGACTTTATGGTCATGCAGTATGATGATATCACCTGGAAATAGATTAAATATAAGATTATCACTTCATCGTCTATAGCAGGGGTGCCCAAACTCGGTCCTGGACGGTCAGTGTCCTGCAAAGTTTAGTTCCAAGCCCAATTATGGGCCGTTTCCACTGAGTGGTATGGTACAGTACAGTTCGGTAAGTTTTATGTCAGTTTTTTCTTTGTCAAAAGGTACCAGAAAGCGAATCATACTGTACCACTTTTGGCTTTCCAAAGGGTACCTAGCACAGCACAAGTGTACCAAAAGGCGGTGCTAGACACACAGCTGAACGCTGTTGGTTTACAGAGAAACGTCACTAGTGTGTGCAACAAGCCAGGAGACTGAAAACACATGACGCGCTTTTTTTAAATACACTGCCGAGACATTACACATTAATAATACATATAACATACATATAATAATGAACTGAGCTCAAACTAACCTTGTCAATGTCTTGATGAACAGCCACAAAGCCAAGAGGAACAGAATCTGCAGTGCGTCCTTTTGTTGTTTACGAGGCCATCTAAAAGCATGAGTGGTTTCACTTTATCTAGAGAGCTCTATTTGCTGTCGCTTGGTATATTAGAAACTTTCAGGCAGGTGTGTTGAATGAAGTGGGAACTAAACTATGCAGAATACCAGCCCTCCAGGACCAAGTTTGGGCACCCCTGCTCAATGGTTTATATCGGTATTATTCTCAAAATCATTCTTATTTTTTTATCATTTGGATCCAATCTAAGATGCCACCACAGGTGTTGCAAGCTTTAAAATACAGTGTTTACTGTTTGCATTTTATTAAGCAATGTTTTATGTTGGGCTTATAATCATTTATTTTTAAAGTATTTTTTATATTTCATTATATCCAATATTTCTTTTATATTTCTACATTTTTAAAGGGATTGTTTACGCGAAAATGAAAATGGCCTTATAATTCACTCTATCTTGTGTGGTTTTAAACCTTTATTTATATTTTTTTCTTTCTTCTGATGAACACACAAGAAGATATTTTGAAGAATGCTGGTTTCTGGTACCAATTGACTTCTAAAGTAGGAAAACACAAATACAATGGATGTCAATAGGTAGAAGCATTTTTTAAGTATCTTCTTTTGTATTCAACAGAAGCAACCATATAGGTTTGTAACAAGTGTAGGGTGAGTAAATGATGCCAGTGAGAGAAAAAAAATTGTATATGCTTTAAATCCTGAAAAAGAATTTATAGAAAACATACTATATTGTGATACTGTTTATACAGTATCATTATTGACATACAATTGAAGTCAGTATTATTAGCCCTTCTGAATTAGCCCCCCCTCTTTATTTATTCCCCAATTTCTGTTTTACGGAGAGCAGATTTTTTTCTGCATATTTCTAAACTTAATAGTTTTCATAACTCATTTCTAATAACTGATTTATTTTATCTTATTCGTGATGACAGTAAATAAAATTTGACCAGATATTTTTCAAGACACTAGAATTCAGCTTAAAGTGACATTTGAAGGCTTAACTAGGTTAATTATCTAAACTAGGCAGGTTAGGGTAATTAGGCAAGTTATTGTATAAAAAATAAAAAAATAATAGAAAAAATATATATTGCCTAAAGGGGCTAATCGGTTTGACCTTAAAATGATTTTATAAAAAATTTAAAACTGCTCTGTTACACATCATTAGGGAAATATTTAAAAAATAAAAATAAAAAAAATCAAAGGGGGCTAATAATTCTGACTTCAACTGTATGTGATTACACACAACATGAAATGAGATTTTTGCTTTATTGCCTATCCCTAAAAGAAGTTTATAATCTGACTCAGTCGATTACTTCAAAGCTTCAGTCCAATACAGAATAAAATTAGTTAGAAGAAAAAATAGTTAGCAATGTAATCAAACAAGCTACATGTTTGAGATGAAGATATCTGCATACTTTTGCATAATTATTTAGCAAGCACTATTATATAAAATGACTTAGAAATTAAAAGAACAATAGAAGCAATCAGACTATAGAAACTATTAGTGCAAGTGCTTTATGACAAGTCCAAGTTACTTTTATATTACTTTTGACCTCACTCGTTGTCATCACGTTAATTTGAATAGGATGGCAATAACTTATTGATGAAGAAAATGTATTCCATCCTTTATCAACTGCATTAAACACTACAGAATATCTGGGCTCTCCTAATTGTATTTTTTCATATTTGATTTCATGATTTGTGTAATCATACAATAATGAAAAAAGTGACTGTAGTCTAATTGCTAGTATTTTAATATATAATACAATTGATTACAAGTATTTTATTTTCCCAGAGATGGGTTGCGGCTGGAAGGCCATCCGCTGCGTAAAAACTATGCTAGATAAGTTGGTGGTTGATTCCACTGTGGCGACCCCGGATTAATAAAGGGACTAAGCCGACAAGAAAATGAATGAATGAACAAGTATTTTATTTGTAGAATATGTAGAAAATCCAGAATCCAGATTTGAAGGTACTTCTAAGATGTGAAAATATATTTCAAATGAATGCTTTTTTTATTTGCGATTTATTCCTATCCATCAGCAAATACTGAAAAGGATCAGAATTTTAAAAAGATATAAATAGAAATAATTAGCAACTCTATAGTTTTTGTAAACATTTGTAATGATACGAAATGTTTCTTGAGCAACAAATATACATATTAGACTGATTTCATACATGAATTGTACTGGAGACTGCAGATGCACAAATATCAGCTTCACCGTCAAAGAAATAAATCACATTCTGAAATATATTAAGTTTAAAAACAGTATTTGAATCTGTTATAGTAGTCTAATATTATTGTATTTTAGAGTTTGCAAGCGTTTTTTGATAAACATTGACAAAATCTTAACAGCCCCAAACTGTTGAATGAGACTTTTTTTGTGTCTTATGATTTATATGTGTTCATCTTAATTATAGACGAGGATCACCTCCTCTTCCTCCCTCAAAGAAGACCAAAGTGTCGAGCACAAAACATACAATCGACAAATTCTTCAGAGGAAACACCAGACAGAACGTCTAATTCTGCTATAAATCCAGACAGACCATATCCAGGAAATATGAAGAAGAGACAAGATGATCCATGAGGACTTTACTGGAGTCACATCATGGAATAATGTTGATGCAAGTAAGAAATCTGCAGACTGAATATCAATATATGATGAGGAAAGCAGGAATTTAATAAGATGCCATTTTGGAGGTGGGGGGGAATATGACATATTCTTGAAGATTAAGGTCTATTTTAATATTTTTTGTATTTATTGTTGAATATTTGTGTGGTGGAAAAAATGCATCATATTTATGTTTTCTCAATTGCCTTTTTTATGATCATAACATGAGAAGTGGATACTTTATTTAATGAAGCATTTAATATACTGTATAATTATTGTTATTTACATAAACGCAAATGACCATTTAATGTTAGAGGCTGAAAGCACTTTATAGACATGACAAAAAAAATAAATTTTAATAATGAAAATACACAGTTACCAGAACTGTATACATTCAGAATTGTATAAATGTATCATATGTTTTGCACCGAACATTACTGTGGGGGGAAATAATAAAAAAGGCTTTTTATTTTGTATAATGATGTGTCTTTTAAAGTATATACATTTATCAGCTACTTGTTGTTTGCCTATATTTAGCATTTCACTTTGCGTTTTACAAATGTCAAATAGTAAATAAAAGCTTTACTAAGATGTAGGGCTGTGCAATATGGACAAAATAATCATATTGCAGTTTATTTATACATGTGTTTTTAATTAATTTATTTATTTATTTATTCTTTTTTTTTTTACGAATATTGCGATTTGCGATTTTATTTGCAAACAAGCTACATACATGCATGTTTTTAAACAAGCTACATACATGCATTCTAAATGTATTCAGTGCACAAGAAGTGCATAACAAAACATTTCACAATAAAATAACAAAGTATTAATAAACTAAATAAGTTTTAGTTTAATAAACAAAACTGTAATAAAACTGTCTTTAAAACAAACAACATAAAATAATTTCAGATTAACTAACCTTAACTCTAGGTAAAAACATACAGTGCTAAGTAGTTCTAACTTCTTGATAAACAAAACTGTAATAAATTGTCTTAAAAACAGACAACATGAAAAAATAAAGATTAACTAACCTCGATTCCAGTCAGAACAATAAATAAAAACGAACGTAAATCACCTATTCAGTTCTCCCACTCAACTTCGTCATGTTTGAAGTGAGCTCTGATTGGTTAACATCTTTCCCCCGCTCAGCTTAGCTGTAATTTACGGTGGCCGAGAAAGGTTAACGCGCTGCAATTTAAGAAAGCACATACAATAACAGAAAACACCAGCAGATTAAGAAACTATCTTCATCAATTTGACAGCACACCTGTTACAAATTCTCACAACACAGACAACGGAAGAAACACAACGGAAGAAACGTGAAGCAAGTTGGTCAAAACACAATGAAAGAAACGTGCAGCAAGTTGGTCAAAACACAACGGAAGAAAACGCGCAGCAAGAGGACCCAAAAACATAACGGACCCAGCTGAGATAAGAATGTAGTTAATTTATTTAATAACGCAACATTTCAGTTGATCATTAATTAGACTGATAAATTACAAAAGACAACGGAATCGTGTAATCAGGATATTACATCTTTCAAAGACCACCAATCACTTTACTGAACAACAGTCACGGCGGGTCCGTATCAGCTGGGTCTGTCATGTTTTTGGGTCCTCTTGAAACATTTCCGTTGTGTTTTCACCAACTTGCTGCGCGTTTTCTTCCGTTGTGTTTTCACCAACTTGCTGCGCGTTTTCTTCCGTTGTGTTTTGACCAACTTGCTGCACGTTTCTTCCGTTGTCTGTGCTGTGAGAATTTGTAACAGGTGTGCTGTCAAATTGATGAAGATCGTTTCTTAAGTTACTGATGTTTTTTGTTATTGCATGTGCTTTCTTAAATTGCAGGGCGTTAAGCTCTCTTGTGAGAATTTGTAACAGGTGTGCTGTCAAATTGATGACGATCGTTTCTTAATTTGCTGGTGTGTTTTGTTATTGCATGTGCTTTCTTAAATTGCAGCGCGATAACCTTTCTCGGCCACCGTAGTAATTGCCCGGTGTGCTGCGTCAGCTCTGATTGGTTAACACATTAAAATCCTGCGCACAAGAACATATTCTAAATAAAAATCTAAAAAAATTAACAGATAAAATTGCAGCCTTACACGGTTTCGAAATAGCATGTGCTTAAATTGCGACTTTTTTGCGATTGCGATTAATTGCACAGCCCTACTAAGATGTCTTTACTGTCACTTGTTTAAAATGTTTTTAATATTTATAAAAAGTATTTATGTTAAAATATCTAAACATGTTATTCGTAACATCTTATAGTAACACAGAACACAATCAGTACTTGAATCTAACCCTGTAGTCTGAATAAGAGCACATGTCTTTGGGTGTGAGCTCTCAATGCAAACAAAACCTGGAGTATTTTACAGTACACAAGCCTCTAAAGCAAAGAGTTTGTGCAAGCAGTACTGCGTACGGTACAATGGAGAAGAAAGCTCAAGCTCTAAAAGACTATATTCTGAAGCAGCCTGTCTGGAAGAAGGAAAACCTTAATCCCAAAACATGGATAAAAACAGACCCCGGCAAAGGTTTCGCTGAATTTATTCTGCCAAAGGACATTGGTGAAGATGGAGGTTATGACAATAAAGAGATGTGTGAGTACCTTCCTGCTTGAAATCATATGCTTTAAAGCTATACATTCGTATTTCGGCTTTAAACTGTCCCAAAACCGTTTCAGTTTTACTCAAAATAACCGCGGTTTAAAGAAAAGAAAAAAGAAACAGATCTTTATTTTTGTTGTGTTATTTAATAATCAACCTCACTAACAGTATCTGCCAATAGTAAGCCTCAAATTCTGTGGGTTCCCAGAGAACATACGTACATATCTGCAATTTGTCTGTATTTTTAGATTATTATATCTAAGAAGCATCTTTAAAAGGCCTGATGTATGAACAGGCTAAATTGTAAACATCTTAAAGACATTCCAGTTGTAAACAGAAGCATCAAATGGATGCTGTGCTTTCAGGGTTGTGTTAAACCTGTAATATTCATTGATTCATTTTCTTTTTTGGCTTAGTCCCTTTATTAATCTGGGGTCACCACAGCGGAATGAACCGCCAACTTATCCAACCTATGTTATACGCAGCGGATGCCCTTCCAGCTGCAACCCATCTCCATACACACTCATTCACTACGGACAATTTAGCTTACCCAATTCACCTATAACCACATGTCTTTGGACTGTGGGGGAAACCGGAGGAAACCCATACAAACACGGGGAGAACGTGCAAACTGCACACAAAAATGCCAACTGACCCAGCCGAGGCTCAAACCAGCGACCTTAATGCTGTGAGGAGTGTGAGTGGTGTCCCAATTCTCTTTAGCTTGAAGGCATAGGGCTAAGGGCAAGGGGTATACGCCCCTTCGAACGAAGATTTTTCAGGACCACACTTAAAACGGAGGGGTAAGAAAATTTCCCAGAATGCACCTGCCACAACGGCAGGAGAGCTGAACCCGGAAGTAAGGAGATCCACAAATTAGTGTTTTTTTTTATCATTATTACGAATTTTTAAGACAAACAAACACATGTTTTAATATATTCACAACTGCGTTCGTGTTTTACCATCATGCTTTTAAAAAAAAAGCAAAAAAAAAAAACTTTAAATTTCGCAATCTATAATCCATAATCATGACTCATGTACAGCCGTCCCACAACATTCTGACACACGATGACACTGGAATACCCTGTCAGTAATGTCTAGTGGCTGGGAATGAGCTTTTTACAGTGTCTGGGATGACGTTGATGTTGTTTCCGTGTGTTTACATAGATAAATATGGCCACTGTGTAAATACACAGTACAGTTACGATCTTATTGCCACATTAGATCGTTATGATAACATAATATACGCCTTCAGTGATTTCCTGAAGATAAACACCAAACAATAACACAACTGGAATAACTACAGCAGTCGTGATCGTCTGATCTCATATGAAGCAAGAGATCGCGATTGACACATGATGGCGTGTGCAGGTGTTGAAGTGCTGTCCCAATACTTAGGGGTTTTGAAGTTTTGAAGTCCTTCCCCTTAACCCTCGGTTAAGGGCCAAGGGAAAGGGGTAGGGGTACAAAAATAGAATTGGGGTTGGGCCTTTAATTGACATTCTCCTTTTGTACAGAGGGAGAAAGCCCCGCCCATTAGTGACAATCTCACCATCATTAGCTTAGGACAGTGGTTCTTAATTCCAGTCATTGGTATTTTGTATGTCTTCCTTACTTAACACACCTGATTCAGATCATCAGCTAGTTAACAGAGATCCAAGAACTGATCCTTGTGTGTCAAATAAAAGAAACATACAAAATGTGTAGTGCGGAGGACCGAGGACCGGAATTGACAACCACTGGCATAGGACATTAGTCTTGTTTTTAATTCTGCCACTATGCTGACACAGGCATTTGTAGCCCCGCCCTCTTTCGAAAAGAGCACAATCTCATAAGAATTCAAAGCAACAGTTTTGATATAAAACTTAACGGGGCAGTTTCAAAGAGTTAAAACATTAGTTGGGTGGTATTCTGAGCTGAAACTTCACATACACACTTTATAACACAATAGGTCCTCTGTAATACATATGTGTGAACTAGCTAGTCTGTTTAACTGATTGTTTGACCTACAGTGCTGGAAACTGAGAAAGACTTCATAGAAGCAGCGAAGAGAAACGACGTGGAGGGAATGAAGCTTCTCGGAAGAGGCGTTAATGTCAATGCCAAGAATGTGGTATGTCAATAAACTGCTCAAAGCACACTTAACTCTTGACACACTCTAATATTTGATTAATGTAGGGCTGTATAACCACCCTAGTTATTGACATAGACGCCCAATACTGCTTGAACTGTCCACCTAAGTGTTTGGTATTGATGATGCTCCGCTTAACTGTTCGGGTTTAAGTTAAATCAGATGTTAGACTTTTTGTGACATCATCACTGTCAGTTGACTGTGATGACTAATCA
Organism: Danio albolineatus; assembly: GCA_903798035.1. NCBI lineage: Eukaryota > Metazoa > Chordata > Actinopteri > Cypriniformes > Danionidae > Danio > Danio albolineatus. The sequence goes on from CAIGQQ010038283.1 coordinate 2,143,903, forward strand.
AACCTTGGAATCTATCTATCTATCTATCTGTCTGTCTGTCTGTCTGTCTGTCTGTCTGTCTGTCTGTCTGTCT
>CAIGQQ010038283.1:2149783-2185203 GCA_903798035.1 Danio albolineatus
CACAATACCGTGAAACCGTGATATTTTTATCCAAGGTTTTCACACCGTCAAAATTTTATACAGGCCCATGCCTACCGTTGTATAGTAATACTATTGCGTAGTAATACCTTCAGGAAATCATCTTACAAACTCTCTGAATAAAATGGACTCACATGTAGATGCCTTTAGAAATGCTCATTGTGTGTCTGAGAAGCTGAAAATATGCATTCCGTTACATTCTATTTCCAGCGGTGAAGGAGATCTGGACAAGCATATATGCAGAGGTGCGGATCAAATAAGTCAATGGCTGCATCTGAAACCGCCTACTACTTAGTAGGTACTGCATTTGAATTTAAACGTACTGCTCGGTTAAAATTACGTTCTATACAGTATGAATGTGAGAAGTATGAATGGAATTCGGACGTACTGCATCTGTCATTTTGTCATGGTCATGTGACCTACCTGCGTCAGTTGCGTCGCTTCACTCCCATTCATGAATTCTTTCACAGGGTATCATGGGATAGTGCAGCATGCATGGGATGCGCACCTCAGAATCTCGCCAGAAGTAGAGAGTCATCTGGGTACTTCTCGCATACTGATTTTCAAATTCTATGAATTCGTACATACTACTCAGCTCGCATACTGTTTTTAGCGTACTGTATGGTATGGAAGTAAGCAGTTTCGGACGCAGCCAATGTTTTTTTTTTTTTTTTAGATGTCTCCTTTGTCTGTCACACCTATTACAGGTCGTTCAGTCTCTGCTCATGGAATAAACAGGTGACACTGACAGGGTATCAGCTAAATACAGCAAGAAAACATTTCCATATGTGATTTTCTTCTTTATTTGTAGTGTGAGCACTTAAAGTACTGCTGTTGAGTGTGTGTGTATGTGTATTTATATATATATATATATATATATATTAGAAGAAGGCATTTGTAAGACTATTGGAAAAGCACCGATAGTAGAAACAAAAATGCAATGGAAGTCAGTGGCTGTCTTTATCCAGCATTCTTCAATATATCTTTGTGTTCAACAGAAGAAATAAACAAGAGAAGGATGAGTAAATGATGGCAGAATTTTCCTTTCTGGGTGAACTATCCCTTTAACAGTTGCAGTTGTCTAATCATTTTTCAGCAGAACCATTCTTTGACTGTAATTCCCTTCTGGTGGACAGGTTGGAGACACACCTCTGCATCTGGCAGCGAAACACGGCCAACGTGAAGCACTGCAGTTACTTCTAGAAAACTTTCACATTCGCAATGAGGTCAACCAGGTATAAACCTGCCCTATTGACTGTATAAAACACAGATTGGATGGTTTGTTATCAGTGCTTGTACCAGAAACTCACAGTGGAGGTATGAGAGAGAAAACTGGTGTATTTGTGGTGTGTGTCTAGGCTGGACAGACTGCTCTGTATTTGGCTGCAGATGGAGCTCATGAAGACTGTGTACAAACCCTGCTGGAGGCACAATGTGACCCAAACATCTTAACCTTGGTACGTGCTGACTTCAGTATGCTTTAAATGTCCTATTGTACAGGTACAACTGAATAATGAGCTCAATAGTTTCTTCCATCAGTGAAAGTGGAATAAACATGCGCTTAAAAAGTATTTGTTTTTTGTATGATTTTATTGAGCCTAGTGGTCACACGTCAACACATAGCATGTGTTCACGTGCTCATGGAGACCCGAGTTTGAGTCTCAGCTCGATGTGCTTGGTTAAATCTTCCCCTCTCATTTTTCCCTAAACATTTCTATCTTAACACTCCTTTATACTATCCAATAAAAATGTTAAAACCCCTTTAAATAATAATAATAAAAATATAATAATAATAATTACTCACTCTTGTGCAATATCAAAGCAAAAACTATCATTTTTCTAAAAAAACAGAAACTGAAGGCCGCAACTGAAAAAAAAAAAGTATTCTTGGAGCTTTGACTGATTAAAGTTGAACCACTGAAGTCACACAGAATATTTTGACATTGCTTTTGATTCGAACGTCTTGGAACTATTGCTGTCTATGGAGGATAAGGGAGATCTCAAATTTAATTTAAAGTCCGCATTATAAGACCGTTATTTTTTACCGTTATTTTTTGCCAGTTGTGTCACAGTTGGGGGCGACACGGTGGCGCAGTAGGTAGTGCTCTCACCTCACAACAAGAAGGTCGCTGGTTCGAGTCTCGGCTGGATCAGTTGGCATTTCTGTGTGGAGTTTGCATGTTCTCCCCGTGTTCGCGTGGGTTTACTCCGGGTGCTCCGGTTTCCCCCACAGTCCAAAGATATGCAGTACAGGTGAATTGGGTGAGCTTAAATTGTCCTATATGTGTGTAAATGTGAATGTATGGATGTTTCCCAGAGATGGGTTGCGGCTGGAAGGGCATCCGCTGCGTAAAACAAATGCTGGATAAGTTGGCGGATCATTCCGCTGTGGCGACCCCGGATTATTAAAGGGACTAAGCTGACAAGAAAATAAATAAATGAATGAATGTGTCGCAGTTCCTAAAGAAATGGAATTTTAGATGAGCAAACAGTGGGCATTGCTTGTTTTTTTCTACCGCAGGCTGAATGGATGTAGTAAAGTAGGCATTTCATTCAGAAAGATCGGGAAAGGGGTTTTAGAATTATTACAACCTAACAAGAGACCTCCTGCTCACCATTTCTGTTTGTTGACAAAACTGACAGTTGAACCAGCGTGGTTATGTATGTTAACTACCTCAAAATGTATGTTTATTACCTCAAAATCACGTCATCTGAGAATTAAACTGAAAACAATCAGGATGTGCAATTTCAGATTTCAATTAAAGATTAGAAGGGCAAACTAATTTTGTTTTTCCTTAATGACATGCACAGATGAATTGTTAACAAAGAAAACTAGCAATGTGAGCAAACAAAATCAAATGGTTATTTTGATTTCTTGGGAACTTTAAAATATCTTAACTAGTGTTCTGAAGATGGACAAAGGTCTAAGTGGGGTTGGAACAACACGAGGGTGGATTTTAATAATGGTGAACTAATTGTCTTCATGGAGCCATTTATGTCAATAGGACCTTTATTTTTTAGTGCATTCAGTCATGCTTCTAAGAGAATGGTTATCTATGGTCATTTTCAGAGCAGAAACAGCCCTCTGCATCCAGTCTGTGAGAGGGGCCACTTTCAGATTGTCCAGCTCCTCATCAATAGTGGAGCCCAAATTAATGCTCAGAACCAGGTGAGAAACTTTCAAGAAATGCTCTTTTTTTTCCCCTGCTGCCTGAAGTATTGATGTTTTAAATCCTTCTCCAGACTGTGTGGTTTCAATAATTTGATAAGAGCATTACAAATCACAATGTGCAATGTGCATCTAATAACCTTTAGTACGACATTTAGAAAAGTGTAAAATGATTAAATATATTAAATTGGTTGGTGTAGAATAGTAAAACAATAGTAGGTTCTATTGCAAGAGGAATCAGATTGGACAAAAACCTGCAGCTGCCACAACTTGACACAATATTCGTCTTATTCGGGTATTCCTTTCACTTATTTTCAGCTTCTTAGTATTTCAGCTTTATTATCGTGTCATGTTTTATGCCAATTTATGTTGCAGTTTCATTGGCTAGTCAGTCTGTAGATGAAGGTCGTTTAGCAAAGATCAATTCAACTAGTGCATTTATTATCTTACAAAAGATTTTGTTTTAAAATAAATACTTTATAGCTTTAAATTATAGCTTTGTCATCGCAGAAATGTAGATATTATATACTTTAATACAGTTTTAATTGTATTACTAATAGTGATGCGGTAGCTCAGTGGTTAGCACTGTTGCCTCACAGCAAGAAGGTTGCTGGTTCAAGTCCGGACTGGATTAGTTGGCATTTCTGTGTGGAGTTTGCATGTTCTCCCTGTGTTGGCGTGGGTTTCCTCTTGGTGCTCTGGTTTCCCCCACAGTCCAAAGACGTGGTATAGGTGAATTGAATAAACTACATTGGCTGTAGTGTATGTGTCTGAATGAGTGTTTTGCAGTACTTGGGTTGCAGCTGAAAGGGCATATGCTGGATAAGTTGGCAAATTAAGGGAAGCCTAAGGAAAATGAATTATTGAATGAATTACTAATTCACAATAGCTTTGGCAAGAATAAGATACTTTTTCAGTGAATAATAAATACATTTGAATTACTTTTCAAGCATCATACTTTCCCTTCTGGGTTTTTGTAGATTCACGTTTACACAAACCAACCATAGGCAGCATGCTGCGACTTTTCTTAACTTTGATTAATGATGGACAGAATTGACTGTCCAGAAGATTCTTTTTTCCCCATTAATGTGACTGAATACTGTGAAACATTCTGGTCACTCTTTAGATTAAAGGACACCTATTTTACTCCTTTGTACAAGATGTAAGATAAGCCTTTGGTGTCTCCAGAATGTGTCTGTAAAGTTTCAGCTCAAAATACCCATCAGATCATTTATTATAGCCTCCAGAATCTGCCCATTTTGTTGTCTGAGTACAGTGTAGCTTTCTTTGTAGACTGTGGCTTTAAATGCAAATGAGCAGCTTTTGAGTGTCTGCTTTTCAAGCGTTGCATCAGATAAACAGCAGTCAGTGACAGAGACAGACTCTGATAAAGCTGAAATTCAGCTCATTAGTCAAAAATACCAAGTAAGTTTATTTGATGTATTTGAGGTGGATTTTATTCAAGCCTTTCTGAAATGATGAGTCTCACACAAATGCCGTTTGCATTACTGACACCATGCGGTCATGGTGATTATAGTGGTTAAGAATTACATAGAGATTTTACTGTCTTTATTACAAACATGCTCTGCTTTATAAACATTTAAACTTCTTTATAAAAAAATCACAGAGAAAAAAAATTGTTCTGTGAACTGGTTTTACATGTTATTACAAAAACATGGCACCTGTCAATCAATTCGGAGGACGGGGAAAACCACACTCCTATGTCACATTGCGGTGGGCCTCAAAATCACTGAATTTGAATCCTATTTTAACATTAGGAAATTTAAAAAGAAAGACTTGTTGTGTTTATATCTCTCCAATATGACTGTGGGCACAATATACAAACAGACAGTTCTGTCTAAATATCTTCCAAAAGTTGATTTTCATCAGAGGTGCCCTTTAAGGTAAAATTCTCTATCGATATTAACAAACCCTTAACTTTTAACCACTAACTTTTAGCTCTATAAACAGTAACACTTTAGAATAATGGCCCATGAGTTAATGTTATTTATTGTATTTACTTACATTGACTAAATTTAAATAATCTTGTGAGGAATTTATTAATCACAGTTCAACATTAACTAAAGCATGATTAAAATTCAAAATGCTTGTTAACATTAGTGAATGCACAGTGAACTTACATGAACTAATATTATTTAACTTAAATAACATTTATGTTAACAAAGATGAATAAATACTGCAATAAATGCAATACTAATTGTCTGTTCATGTTGGTAAATGCTTTAACTAATAGACCATTATACAGGGAGTGCAGAATTATTAGGCAAGTTGTATTTTTGAGGATTAATTTTATTATTGAGCAACAACCATGTTCTCAATGAACCCAAAAAACTCATTAATATCAAAGCTGAATATTTTTGGAAGTAGTTTTTAGTTTGTTTTTAGTTTGAGCTATTTTAGGAGGATATCTGTGTGTGCAGGTGACTATTACTGTGCATAATTATTAGGCAACTTAACAAAAAACAAATATATATCCATTTCAATTGTTTATTTTCACCAGTGAAACCAATATAACATCTCAACATTCACAAATATACATTTCTGACATTCAAAAACAAAACAAAAACAAATCAGTGACCAATATAGCCACCTTTCTGTGCAAGGACACTTAAAAGCCTGCCATCCATGGATTCTGTCAGTGTTTTGATCTGTTCACCATCAACATTGCGTGCAGCAGCAACCACAGCCTCCCAGACACTGTTCAGAGAGGTGTACTGTTTTCCCTCCTTGTAAATCTCACATTTGATGATGGACCACAGGTTCTCTATGGGGTTCAGATCAGGTGAACAAGGAGGCCATGTCATTAGTTTTTCTTCTTTTAGACCCTTTCTTGCCAGCCACGCTGTGGAGTACTTGGACGCGCGTGATGGAGCATTGTCCTGCATGAAAATCATGTTTTTCTTGAAGGATGCAGACTTCTTCCTGTACCACTGCTTGAAGAAGGTGTCTTCCAGAAACTGGCAGTAGGACTGGGAGTTGAGTTTGACTCCATCCTCAACCCGAAAAGGCCCCACAAGCTCATCTTTGATGATACCAGCCCAAACCATTCCACCTCCACCTTGCTGGCGTCTTGAGTCGGACTGGAGCTCTCTGCCCTTTACTGATCCAGCCACGGGCCCATCCATCTGGCCCATCAAGACTTACTCTCATTTCATCAGTCCATAAAACCTTAGAAAAATCAGTCTTGAGATATTTCTTGGCCCAGTCTTGACGTTTCAGCTTGTGTGTCTTGTTCAGTGGTGGTCGTTTTTCAGCCTTTCTTACCTTGGCCATGTCTCTGAGTATTGCACACCTTGTGCTTTTGGGCACTCCAGTGATGTTGCAGCTCTGAAATATGGCAAAAATGGTGGCAAGTGGCATCTTGGCAGCTGCACGCTTGACTTTTCTCAGTTCATGGGCAGTTATTTTGCACCTTGGTTTTTCCACACGCTTCTTGCGACCCTGTTGACTATTTTGAATGAAACGCTTGATTGTTCGATGATCACGCTTCAGAAGCTTGGCAATTTAAAGACTGCTGCATCCCTCTGCAAGATATCTCACTATTTTTGACTTTTCGGAGCCTGTCAAGTGCTTCTTTTGACCCATTTTGCCAAAGGAAAGGAAATTGCCTAATAATTCTGCACACCTGATATAGGGTGTTGATGTCATTACACCACACCCCTTCTCATTACAGAGATGCACATATATGCTTAATTGGTAGTAGGCTTTAGAGCCTATACAGCTTGGAGTAAGACAACATGCATAAAGAGGATGATGTGGTCAAAATACTCATTTGCCTAATAATTCTGCACTCCCTGTAGACAATAAGTGTTGCCCAATACACTCGTAATTTGCTGCTAAGGTAGTAGTAGGATTTAGGTATTGGGATGTAGGATAAGTTCACACAGAATATGTCATTTATAAGTACTAATAAACAGCCAATATCTTAATAATAGATAGGAAATATGAGAGCTGGTACTTAAACTAAAGTGTTACCTTGATTATTAGATCTGTAATTTTAACTGAATTTGGTTTATCGTCAAATTGGCATCTGCTTAATTTTTAATACTAGATGGAGTTTGGGTACTCCTAGTTGGGGTCACGGCTCCCAGCTTGGGAACCATTTGGTAAACCATCAAATCTGATTTATTGACTGATTTATCATTTCAGCAAATGCAAACTTCATTCCATCTGGCAGTGAAGAACTGTCATATTCCAGTAATCCACATCTTACTGGAGGCTGGCTGTGATCCAAACCTAACAGATCATGTGCGGTATCTACTTTCAGCCATCTTTCTTTTTGTAAGAATATTTTTGTCACCGCATGCTGGTGTTTCAGCCTTTTCTTATTGATTCAACACACTCAGATGGGTCAGACTGCGCTGCATATCGCTGCTGAGATGGGGAAGGTGGATGTGGTCGAGATGATTCTGAAAGCCGGGGTGGATCTGCAGATTCGGGACAGGGTGACAGAGCGTATCTGACGTTTTACAGAGACCGATAATGGCTTGAAAGCAGACCATGTAGGAGAAGGTATATTTACACTTTCTATTTTGTTTCACAGCAAAATAAAACAGCTCTTGGAGTGGCAGCAAGAGGGAATATGGTGATCATTGTGGACATGATCATCAAAGCGGAGAGATATTTCAAATGGAAGGACAATTTTCAAATTGTGGGTATTTTTACTTTACTTCATTCATTACTGAAGTATCAAACTCAACAATCAGTAGCATGTTCTTGACAGAACTGTCAGTGTACAAAATACTGTAAATACAGACAAAAAAAGATGTTGCAGGGGTTTCTTTTGGTCAATACAGGGTGTCCGCGGGGTCTTAAAAAGTATTCAAATGTTTTACATTTCAAAAAAGCTACATTTTGTGAAGTTTATTTATGAACTAATTTCGAGAGGTTCACGTTCTTATGATTGCTCGCAGCTGGTGCCGCATTATGCAATTTATGATTCACCAATCAGACGATTCCTAAGCCACTATAAATACCATATTTACACTATAAGTTCCATATTACAGCCATCCTCCTTTTGAAGAATCCCCCCTTCTATCCCTTCCGTTCCTAGATGGGTGGCAAGGTGGTGCAGTGGTTAGCACTGTTGCCTCACAGCAAGAAAGTCACTGGTTCTAGTCCTTACCAAGTCAGCTGACGCTTCTGTGCGAAGTTTACACATTCTCCCTGTGCTCACATGGGTTTCCCCCAGGTTTCCAAAAACATGCAACTTAAGTTAATTGACTAATCTAAATCGGCACCATAGACATGCTCCTAGTAAGTAGTTATTGCTTAACAGCAATCACTATCTGTTCATTTGATACAACAGCAGGGGAGTTCTCGAGATCTACCTGAGCTCAAACTCTCCTCTCGCCCTGCAAACGGGAGAGAGCCCCAGATCTTATGAGCTCAGGGCTCTCTCCCGGGACAGCATGCCAAACTAGCTTTATAATCAATCAGCTAAGTGTGAACTCTTAAAAGGCCTTAAAAAGTCTTAAATTCACTGAAATGTTGTGTTGTAGGGCTTAAAACTTCAAAACAGCTCTGCATTTTTTTTTTGTCCAAGTAAAGCTACCCAATCAGTCCAACATCCATCCAATCACATATATATTTAAAAGTTGATTATTTTTGCAAAGAGATAACAGTTATTAGACATTTTTACAACAAATTGTCCAAATTTAATTTCCTCATCAGGGGGAAGAAAAATTACACAATTCCTCATGATAGGAACAGAGAAATATTTCCCTTTTCATGATCTTCCATTTGTACAAAAAACTATTAACAGAAGTATGGTGGAGCGGACATAATATTTATAAAATAAACAAGGAATAGGCAAGGCTTAACAACAGGAAAGCATTAGGTTGAATAGGAGTTAGAGTTAATCCATTCAGGCAAAAAGCAGACATATCATGTGTTTTTTGATCATTTATGTAATCATGGCCATGACATTGGAACAGGTTTCAGAGAAATAACTAAATTCAATTTTTCCGCTGTTGTGACAAGCAAAAAAACAACAAAATCCTTAGTGTTTAGCTCTCTAGAAGTATAAAAATTAATTCAGGAAGGTCTTTAAAAATAATAATAATAATAAAAAATCTTACATTTGACTTGATGAAATCATTGGGATATTACTTCTGCGGACATTATTTGCTATTTCTGCATAAAATCTGCAGGTTTATACGGAATGATTTTCAAATGAATGAGTGTTTCAAATGAATTAGTATCAAAACTAAATACTAAAAACTTAATATATGAAATTAAATACTTAATATATGAAATAAAAAGTAATACATTTTTAACTTTTATTTAATGTTTACAATTCGAATCCAATTAGATCCACTTATTTGGTAAACAAAGCAAGCCTTTCAAGTCAAATATCTACTAAAAGACAGAAATTATTACTTTACAAACTATATTGTAAATAAATCATATGAATATTTTCATATTAGTCAATATTATTACTGAAATTAATAAAAAAAACTGAATAAATATACATTTACACCGGTAAATAAACAGAATCAATGATAGGCTTAAAATCTGCGTAATTCTGCACGTGCAGATTCCGTGTGGGCCTACTTATTACTTATTGGGAGAAGTAAACATTATGTTTCATGAAGATAGTTTTGTAAATTTCTCTACTGTAAATATTTAAAAATGTGCATTTACCACCTTTAAACCCAATTTATTCTGTAATTTCATCTTGTGGAACCCTCAGATTTCCAATTTTCACTTTGTTGCATCTCGACCAAATGTTGTCTTATTGTAACAAACTAAACATTAATGGAAACCTTATTGATTCGGCTTAATATTTTGTTATTATTATTTATTTACTATTATGTATAGAGGTGCTGTAAAAAAATAAAAAAAATAAAAAAACTTATGACTGGTTTTGTGGTCTAGGGGGCCTGATCTCATGAGGAAGCGTAACTTTTTTTTTATGTTTTGACTTACGAAAATGTCTGATTTTTAAAAGGAGGCATGGCATTAAACCCCACCCCTGAAACCAATCGTTGATGGGGGTTAAACAAATCTGAATTGCTGTGAGATAGCATTGTCTAGGTCACAAAACACTCCAATTTTTGGTACTACCCTTTTTTAAAATCAGAAACATACATCCATTTAAAAGAAGTAAAACAAATTATAATATTAAGATGGTTCAATTTGTTTAATGCTGGCCAATGCAAACTGTGAAATGAAAAAAAAAAGTGAGAAGCAGATTTTCCTTCCACCAAATGTCACATGCTGATTCAACGCTGAACCTCAGCCATTCCCTATTAAACCCAGTGCAGGAGGTGTAATGCAAGATTAAAGCATGTATAATTTCATTCAGAAAGGTCATCATGGCTTATTTATTCGCACGAGGGTTGCATATGTCAAAAGTGTTTATTCTAAAAGGCAAACATGAACTAATAATATTCACTGTGCTGTATACCTAATTTCAGTACCTGGCAAATCTGGCCTTTCTCAGAGCTTGACGTTATTTGATTACCCTTTCAGACTAATACAGACGCCATTGAGAGCCTTCACAGCGAATCACCGTTGACGTTTAAATTAGATCACTCTGCTGACACGAAGCCGGTGCGTGATATAATGTGGGACCTTGCATACAAACACCTCAAGCGCAACGACTGGAAGAAGCTGGCGGAGCTCTGGGAGTTTACTGATGCTCAGATGGCAGCCATTGAAGAGCAGTGGACAGGTCAGAAAGAGAGAGATGCTTTTGCATCCTATATTATGCGTATAATCTTTTATATACTTGAGAGTTTCAAAATCAAACCCAAAGGGGCATTTCAGCAGCACCAACAGACAATCTTGTCAATTTTATAAAGGGTAGTTCACCCAAAAATAAAAAGTGGATCTATGATTTTCTTTCTTCTGTTAAACACGATACAGGATATTCTGGAAAAAGAAAGAGAGGGAAGGAGCGAAGTTCAAGCTTTAACCTAACAGTCATTGACATCCATAGAAAGAACAAATTATATGGAAGTCAACAGCTGATTTTTTTTTCCCTCCAACATTCTTCAGTAGATGAAAAGTAGATCCAAAAATGAAAAGTGGATCTAAACTTTAAAAACTAAACTCCTCAACGATACCAAAACATTTCAAAATTTAATAATCTTCCATGATTTTCAGGAGAGAAAGAAAGAAAGCAAGAGAGAAAACTTTAAGCTTTAACCTAGCAGCCACTGACATCCATAGTAGAAAGAACTAATTATATGGAAGTCAATAGCTGTTTTTTTTTCCAACATTCTCTAGTAGATCTTCCTCTGTGTACAACAACAACAAAAAAGTCAAACAGGTGAAGTGAAGGATGAGAAAATGATGGCAGAATTTTCATTTTTGTGTTTACTATATCTTCAAGATGCATTTTCGGCAATCCAAATACATGTGGTCTTAAAAGATAAAAGGTTTTGAACACATTAATACAGATAGAAATGGCGCCTTAAAGCATCTTTACACAGCAATAGTGGCACAGAAAACACATCTGAAGTACACAAAAATGTGTATTTATGCAGATCGTTTAAACTGGCATAGCATCTTCACACTGAACACAAACCCTTTTTAGGGCCACCTTAAATCGGATTTGTAAAGATGCCTTTAAATGAATAATGATAAATCTTTTTTTATTCCGAAAACAAAATTAAACTTATGCAAACAGTTGACTTTATCAAATGAAATGAGTGTAGTTAACTCAGTTTACAGAAAGTTAATTCTACTCATTTGAAAAGAGTTTTGAACTCAGTGTTGAAGGTAATGAGTTAATTAAATATCTCATTACTTTAACATTTAATGGAGTAAGTTTACAGTACTGATATAGATTAGTTTTTAACTCAAACGGTTTGAGTTGCCTTAACTTGTTGGGTTTTACAGCACTCAGTTGGTTTGAGTTCTCTTCATTTATTGGGTTTTACTGTGCTCAAATTGCTTCATTTACTCAAGTAGATTAAGTTTGCAGTACTCATTAGGATTAATTTTTAAACTTAACTGGTTTGTTGCAATCGGTTTCCTCAAATGGTTTGAGTTACCTTAACTTTTTGGATTTTACAGTGTGCTACGGTTGATTACCAAGGATGCACTGAACTAATTCCAAATTATTATACATTAAATACATTTATAACACACTTATCTAATTAAATGAAACTTTCTCTTTAGTGAAAAATCATATGTAAAAATAAATAAACCGCATCTCAGATGACCAAAATATTAAGTGGCACATTGTGTTTAACATTGATGGTAATAAGAAACCTCAAGCAGAAAATCAGGATTTAGGTCATCCAAATCAAAGTTCAAATTAGAAATCAATATTACTGATTTTTACAGCACTGTTGATCTAATAGACCTAGACTGAGCAATTAAAAATAGAAAAAATGCTGATCCCAAACTTTGGACAGTATTGCATTTATTAATATATATTATTTTAATTTCTAAGCCTTATATAACTCTCGAGGCTGTTTTCTATCTAGGTCCAAACAGTTTCCAGGAGCATGGGAACAGGATGCTTTTAATCTGGCTTCATGGAATGCTGATAGAAGAGAGCAGCCCATCCAAAGGCCTGTATGAGGGGCTGCTTGCTTCTGGGAATACAAAGGTTGCTGGTAGGATGTCATTACACATTTCTGTTGTCTTTACACTATGAGGTGATCTTTGTTTGTGGATGCGCTGAAGAAACCGCCATAACTATGCATATTTTTCATGATGTCTCAGGTTTCACAAGAATATGTTTGAAGTTTTACCTCTAATTGCAAAGTCATTTTAGTGTGCATTTGGGTGGAATCAAAAATGCACTATTTTAACATGCATGCCTATACAGCTCATGTCTCGTATACAAACAAAATACCTGCATTCATTAGCTATGTTTTCATTCAAATTTGCAGATTAGACTAATGTGCAAAACTGCCACCAAATATACAATTTAAATACCAGGTAACAATTTAAATTTGCTGGTTGAGAGAAGCCACTGTGGTGCCATTTTCTTAAAAATTACTCCCACCCGAGAAGATGAAACGCATGAAAAGAGGCTTTTGAAGGTACGCGGCAGCTTAATAAATTTCTGGGAGGTAATAATACCATATTACTTTGGTAACAGACTTTGGCAAAAAGATTTTAAAATGACCAAAACAACATATCAGATGTTGTGCTATGTGGTCGGTCCACAGGTTTGTCCATTAATGCTGTCCCATTTCTCCCATTTTTGTTATTACACGATCAGTTAAACAAAATCATGACTTTTTTGCTGGAAAATATGGTGTTTACGTCTTAGTTTATGCACATTTCTTCTTATTGGAAAAAAGTTCTTAATGTTCATAAAAACAGGTAGATGGAAACAGCAAGTGTCAGTTTAACCTCCTGATATAAGACTTTCTGAGAACACAGAAATATGATAAACATTCTCTTTAAGTTCTCTTTTCTGTCAACTGTCCAATTCATGCAAGGTTATGTCAAAAGTTTGTTTTTGTGAATTGAGGGTACATTCCATACTTTTATACTGTAAGCCACAACACTATCCCTAAGCCCAATCCTCACAGGAATCTGTGTGCATTTTTACTAATTCAAAAAAACTCGTTCGTATGACCAGACAGAATCATTCATTCATTCATTTTCTTTTCGGCTTAGTCCCTTTATTAATCCGGGGTCGCCACAGCGGAAGGAACCGCCAACTTATCCAGCATATTTTTTACACAGCGGATGCCCTTCCAGCCGCAACCCATCTCTGGGAAACATCCATACACACACATTCACACTCATACACTACGGACAATTTAGCCAACCCAATTCACCTGTACCGCATGTCTTTGGACTGTGGGGGAAACCGGAGCACCCGGAGGAAACCCACGCAACCACGGGGAGAACATGCAAACTCCACACAGAAACGCCAACTGACCCAGCAGGGGCTCGAACCAGCGACCTTCTTGCTGTGAGGCGAACGTGCTACTCACTACGCCACAGTGGCGCGCCAGACAGAATCTGCAGACATTTTTTGTAATTTCTGCTGAGAATTTTGTAAAGAAACAAAAAAAAAAAAAAAAAAAAAAAAAAAAAAAAAAAAAAAAAAACGGCAGTTTTATGTGGAATGATTTTAGGAATATCACAATTAAAAACTTAATTTATGAAATAAAAATAATACCTTTTTAACTTTTATTTAACTATTTTATTTAATACAATGCAAATCCAATTAGATCAACTTATTTGGCAAGCAAAGAAAGTCTCTCATATAATAGATCTTCTAAAAAAACTAAATCTAAATTTCTACGTGAGTAGCACGTTCGCCTCACAGCAAGAAGGTCGCTGGTTCGATCCCCGGTTGGGGCAGGTCCCGGTTGGGCCAGTTGGCATTTCTGTGTGGAGTTTGCATGTTCTCCCCGTGGTTGCGTGGGTTTCCTCCGGGTGCTCCGGTTTCCCCCACAGTCCAAAGACATGCGGTACAGGTGAATTGGGTAAGCTAAATTGTCCATAGTGTATGTGTGTGAATGAGAATGTATGAATGTGTTTCCCAGAGATGGGTTGTGGCTGGAAGGGCATCCGCTGCGTAAAACAAATGCCGGATAAGTTGGCGGTTCATTCCGCTGTGGCGACCCCGGATTAATAAAGGGACTAAGCCGAATGAATGAATGAACAAGTAAATACATAGACTCAATGATGGGCTAAAAATCTGCAGATTTCTGCGTGCGCAGATTCCATGTGGGCCTACTCATTCGATAGAACTTATAAAAAACATGACACTTTCTCCGTGTGATTTAGCAAGTGATGTCACAACAATGTGCATGCACACACTAAAATATAGAACTAATAAAACATTGACATAATGGTTATAACAGTAGTATTTTAAATATATGAAAAGGCTTCTCTTCAACATGACAATAATCCAACACAGCTCCACCAGGCCTTGTTACCTTCGATATACTTCCTTTTTTGAGAATTACTTAAATTTGGGATATTGTGACATTCCCAAAAACAACTATACAATCAAAGCTTTGAGAGAGTTCAGAAACCATGCTTACTGATTTTGAGAATAAACCTGTTTAGAGTGGACTTTTAGCCTTTTTAAGTCAAACAGCAACCATTTGGAATGTAAAAAATGTCAAATAATGGCACCTCTTTAATACAAAATAGATGTGATACCTTTTTAAGCATTATGTTTGTGTGCTTTTCAGACAGTCTGAAAAATCTGAATTTAATTAAGTATACTTTCTGTGTTCTTCCCAGAAAAAATAAGAATGGAAGGAACAAATATGGATACACGGAAATGCACGCTTTCATGAGTCCAAGCTGCTTCAGAGAAATAAAAGACTGCTAATGAACTAAAACAGTGCTTTATTTCTCCATTGACTCGCACGGAGATCCAGCAAACTTTTATTGTGAAATATGGATAAAGGTAAGGTACAAAATAAAAAAAATAGTCAAACTGTTCCGAAACTATTAACCAGGAACCTGTCACAGATTTCGATTATGGCTTTGTGAAACATTATAAAATTAAATGTGACCCTCATACAAACACTTTAATAAATAAACCACATCACATAATAAATAATATTTCTTCAATTAAAACTGTTCGTTTTGGCAATTCTAGAATAAAAGATGGTGTCATTTTCACCATGTTATGTTAATAAATAATGCACTAAAATGTATCAACCTAATTAAAAGCCTATAGACCTGAAGAATTAGAATAGCAAATCAAATACTGTGAAATTACAGCATCCAGATTCAAGACCTAAAGAATAAATGAGTGTGTGTGTGTGTGTGTGTGTGTGTGTGTGTGTGTTAGTCCACTACTTTGATGGAGTGAAGGTGAAAGCTGGAGGAGGTTCCTCTGGTCTGGCTGGAGGAGCTCTTGCTGCTGGAAACTGTCTGACTCTGAAGAGCAGAGCGAGGGAATTTAGCTGCTGTTGCTTGACCGACAGTGAGCTGTATATGGAAAAAAAAAAAGGAAAATACAATGATCACCCATTGCTATGTTTCAACCAAAATATGCAGCACAAACATGGCTCCCATGCCACACTGTAAGATCTCAGATGTCATGATGTCAGACCGAATGACACCTGGAGTTTGACATCATCCAGCTCCAACACTTTCACTGTTGACCTTATTCTTCAATGCGGAAGTGCGCTCTTTTTGTGATTGTCTTAAAACTTAGGATTCAGACGCCTTTGGGAGAAATGACTAGGAATAATAAACAGCAGAAAACTGTCAAACCACTCGCTCTACAAACAAGTTTTGAATAACTATACAGACAAAGCAGAATAATATAATAAGTAAATGTCAGCCTGCATCGTCAAGCAGCAGAACGAGCTGTTTTTACTGTCTAAAAATGAATGGAAGTGAATGAGAGCAGAAGTCTTGAGCCAAAAAGATTCAAATGGCTGCGCCTGCTCGCACACAGAGAATAAGGTCAATACAGCGTAGTGAAATGATACCCTACAGCAAACATAAACAATCTGTAGTGGCAATTGTGCACACAGTGTGACCCAATAATGAATCCAGAAACAAAATTGTGTCATCAGATTCGGTGCTCTTGGTTGTTTGACGCTCGTCGCAGGAAAGTGCCTGAAATCTTCTGGCACTGCCAGAACTCAGGCATGTGATCAAAAGGACAAAAAAAGAAGACGAGACATCTTAATTAATTATAGAATATATATTTTTATACATTTATAATATCATCTAAACTTATGACGCTTTCAGGTATTAAATTTGAGGTGCTATGCTGTAGCATTGATTTAATGAAGACATAAAGACAGATGACTTGCAGAGAATAATAACAAATGTGCGTCCTGGCTTTATATTGTACATAGAGCGCATGTTGTGGTGACATGCAAACGTTAGTGTTGAAAAAGTGCATACAGCAACGAAAGCGATTTCATAATCTTGCATATTGTCAGCCGTTTGTCACATTATAGGACTACACAATATCGTTATGTTATACACACAGTAGCCTAGGTACTGTAGGTATACAATTACATCCCTGAAAGACGCTCGGAATGAAGCAGGTCATCTGCCTGGACTTCGTATTAGGACTTCGTACAACTTCGTATTAGGGCTGTGCAATACAGACAAAATAATCATTATGCGATTTTTGGAATGAATATTGCGATTGCGATTTTAATAGCGATTTTGGCAACGATTTTTGCTTTTTCAAACAAGCTACATGCACACATTCTAAATGTATTCAGTGCACAAGAAGTGCATAACAAAACATTTAGTTTAATAATTAAAAAACAAGTTTAATAATTAAAACTGTAGTAAAATTGTCTTTAAAACAGGCAACATAAAATAAATGAAGATTAACTAACCTCAACTCTAGTTAAACACATACTGTACACAGTAGTACTAACTGCTTGATAAACAAAACTGTAATAAATTGTCTTAAAAACAGACAACATGAAAAAAATAAAGATGAACTAACCTCGATTCTAGTCATAACAATGAATAAAAACTAACGTAAATCGAAACCACATATTCGCTTCTCCCGCTCAACTTTGTTGTTTGCGGAGAGAGCTCTGATTGGTTAACATCTTTCTCCCTCTCAGCCTAGCTGTAATTGCCCGGTGTGCTGCGTCAGCTCTGATTGGTTAACATATTAAAATTATGCGCACAAGAACGTGAACAAAAATCTGAATTAATTAATAGGTCAAATTGCAGCCTTTGCGATTTAGACATTGCATGTGCTTAAATCACGATTTTTTTGCGATTGCGATTAATTGCACAGCCCTACTTCGTATTCACACAGATTACAGGGGTTGCCCCATTGAGATTGACAAATACGGAAATCCGTATTTATACGGAAAAATCACATCCCTGAAAACTTCATCGGAGGGAAAATCTGATCTCAATGGTCGTTAATCAACTGTTGGTGAAAATGCCAAACCAACAATCAAAGTTGAAAGATTTTAGCCTTGGATTTCAGGAATCTTTTGTGGACCAAACCCTGGCTGAAATCCCAGTGTGAACAGGGTTCTATTGCATAAAAAATTGAATACAAAGCTTTTTTTCCATCCAATGAGTCAAAGACAACAAAATTGTAACTTCCTGACAAATTGGCAGCACATTTCTAATTACTGCAGTAGACAGTAGTACTGCAGTTTATATAATCAATTACTTGTGCCTCAAGATGAAGATTTTGTAGGTGATAGACCGCTCTTTTGGACTGAGAGGTAATAATACCAAACTGCTCTGATGATGGACTTTGATTAAGGATTATAGAATTACCAAAACAACATTTTGGTTTGTCTATTAATGCAGGCCCATCACACTCATTTTTGTTATTACATGATCTGTTAAACAAAATCAATCCTTTTTTTGATACACATGCAAAACTTATTCGGTAAATGTGTTTCCATCATAAATTATGCATATTTTTTCTTATTGGATAAAAAGTTTTCAAAATTGATATGCATCGTGATATTCCAAAAACCACATAAAATAGGTGGATGGAAGCACAACTATCAAGTGTGCTCAGCAGCATTTGCTCATTGATACCTGAGTGACTGGGTGGTGTCTTTCTACAACCACTGAACTCATGGGTGGAGCAACACCCATGACATGCATGGCTGCAGGCGGGCGACTCGTCCGGTGCTCGGCCCGTCCAGTCAAACGAGCGGTGACTGTTTTGTTGGCTTTCTGCTTGCCTGCTGTTACTATCCGCGTGTTCGCCTGAAGGAACACACATTACACACGTTTTGAAAAGAAAGCCTAGAAACAGGAGTACAACAGGCTGATGCCAAATATTCATGCATGTGGTTGCAGACGTGGTACCTGTCTGAAGGGGTGTATAGTGCCCCCTGGTGGACCGGTAGAGTTCACTACTGTGGTTGACACAAGAGTTTCTGCTCTTGGGCCTGTGCTTGAGCTGGGCTGAGAGAAAAACTGTTCCTGAAAAACAAAAAAAAAGATACGTTACCAAAAATAAATGAATTAAATTATTTTCCGTACTTTTCATCATGAGTAAACTATAATACTACAAGAGATTTACTATATGCACCCGTTTTACAAAACATCAAATCATCTGCATCTTAAATCCTTGAATTTTTTTATTAACATTTATACATTATTAAAGCTATACTTTTGTATTACATAATCTTTGCATCAAATTACATTTTTTTTCTAATGCAGTGGTGCTCAACCCTGTACCTGGAGATTTACCTTCTAACAGAATTCAACTCCAACCCTCATCAAACACACCTGAACCAAATAATTAGAACTAGAACAGCACTTGATAATTACAAGCAGGTGTGTTTGGTGAGCGTTGAACCTGAAATCTGCAGGAAGGTAGATCTCCAGGAACAAGGTTGAGCACCCCTGTTGTAATATATGGTTGAGACAGTAAATTTGACATTGTTCTCCCTTCTGGCTGCAGTTATCAGTCACACATTTTTTTTCCTGTGAAAGTTGATAACATTATCATTGAGCTTTACTACATTACTATTTGAGCAAACAAGATTGTAAAAAAATAAAATAAAATAAAAAAATAAAATAAAAAAAACATTAATTGTTGTATTATCCCATTCACTGTTTTCTAAGTTTACCCAATTATGACAACTTCCAGTGCTGAAACACCCAGAAAAGTGAAAAGGGTCCATCATTTATGTAGTTTCTGGTCTTTGATTTAAAAGTAGTAATTTTCATTTTTTTTAAAGTTTGCTTTAAATGAAAGACTCTTGAATTCATCCAGGGTCTTTTAAAGTGGTTGCAGAGAAATATAATTTTCAGACTTTTAACATTTCACTTAACTCGAATCCTGAGTTCTGCATTTGACCCCAGATTTCACACTTGTAACTCGGTCCACACTAATGTGTTTCGGTTTAAAATGCATCATTTTCTCTCCATTTTAGCCTTCCATCCACACTAAAACGATGTTTTAGTTTTCAGTTGTTTCAGTGTGCTTGACCAACTTTTGTGAACACAGAGCACACTTAGATGAAAACAGCATTCTCAAACTTATCCAGATAAATGTAGACATAGTCTGGATTAGCTCCACTGTTTACACACTTCTGTAACTGCTCAAGATTTGCAGTGATAACTTGACCTTAAGATGCCAGACATGTAAAGTGTGAAATAATGTGTTAGAAACTCACAGATACACACGCAAGGAACTGCTAATATTTACTATAAAGCTACATAAGATATAAATATGGCCCGTTTCCACTGTGTGGTACGGTACGGTTCGATACGCTTTTATGGCAGTTTCCACTGTCTAAAAGCATACCGAACCGAACCGTACCACTTTTTGGTCACCTTTTGCAAAGGGCATAAGACATAAATGTCTGCTGTGTGTAGTTTTTCTGTAATTGGTAACATCAGAGACTGTAAGGGGCTGTATGTGTTCATATATGCTGCATTTATTTATTTATTTTATATAATCGCGAACAGTAGGCTATTTCGCATCATTGATTTAGTTATAATCAGATCATGTTCATAGAAAGGTTAGTAATGAACATTTTTACACCAGTGTTTATGTGTATAATAAAGCATCTGTTTTGTGAAAAGTGCTTCTCGTATGATTTGTGAACGACCCATACAGCTTTACTGTAAACATTTCCTCGAGCGAAAATGACGTCGACTGAAACTTTCTGTCGTACACCATGCCCACCAAAAGAGTACCCTTTAGCAGTGGAAACGCAAGCCTGATAAAGGTGACCCGTACCGACCCGTACCGTACCGTACCACTCAGTGGAAAGGGCCAATAGTTACAGAAAAGCTGCAAATTGTATATTATTATTATTATTTTTTGCATTTGAGGGTGAAAGTGACAGAAAACAGCAAAGGATGACCCTTTCGTTCTTTCCTTTATAGTCTAAAAAAGTCCATTCAAGAAAAGTTAATAGTTGTTGTCAATATATATGCCTAATATAAGCCTTTTTGTAAACAGATCATTTTCATTTGTCCAAATAAAAATCACAGCAAATATTCAAAAAAGGCCATTTAACCAGGGTTTAGCAATGCATCATATAATGGCATAAATACCCTGAATAAACTATGTTATGAACAAAATAACTAAGGATTCAGCGTTATTCATTCATTGATTGATTTTCAGCTTAGTCCCTTTATTAATCTGGTGTCGCCACAGCAGAATGAACCGCCAACTTGTCCAGCATATGTTTTAGGCAGCGGATGCCCTTCCAGCTGCAACCCATCACTGGGAAACATCCATACACACATCCACACTACAGACAATTAAGCTTACCCAATTCACCAATACCGCATGTCTTTAAACTTGTGGGGGAAACCGGAGCACCTGGAGGCAACCCACACCAACACAGGGAGAACATGCAAACTCCACACAGAAATGCCAACTGACCCAGCCGAGGCTCGAACCAGCGACCTTCTTGCTGTAAGGCGATTGTGCTACCCACTGCGCCACCATGATGACCCCTGGGCCAGGGTCAATTAGTTGATAATTAGAAACCTTCAATCAACTCAAACCAGCACAATTTAATAAAAAAAGATTGTTTTTTTACTTCTGTTTTTGGTCTCTTGCACGAGGAACATTATAAAGATATGGATCTTCATTTAAGAGAAAGAACTTTCATTTGGCATTACCTAATCCCAAAAATTATCAACAAAAATAAAGATACAATTTTACCTGCACATGCACTATGGTTATTTTCACACAGTTTTGCAACATGAGTACAGTAAACATGTCTGTCGTGATGAAGCATTGATTGTGTGTCTTGCATGTCTCACCGCCTCTACGTCCTCTGTATTGCTGTGGGAGGGGCCCAGTATAGGACTCTCCATGACAATTGGACTGAGTCGAGCAGATGAGGCATTTCGTGGAGGATGATTGACCGTTGAGCTGATGCTTGGCTCGTCCCCTTGAGGAGGAGCATCTACACACACAAACAAAAATGACTGATGATAAAGGGTTAGGTTTGAGTTTTGGAGATTATTTCTTTAATATATATACTGCAAAGTAATACTGTACAGAGTAAAACAATGGATAGCAGCTAACATAGAAACAAACCCTTTGTGAAATCTAAGCAAGGAAATCTTTTTTTACCCTCAAACAAAATTCTCAGTGATCTGTCTGCAAAAATCAGCTGAATAATGCTACATGTAGCCAAATTAAAAATAAATAAATAAAAAGTGCAATATCCCCTTTTTTAACCCTTGTGCGCTGTTGGGGATGTTTTCATCCACTCTGGGGTGATTTTGAGTCCTTATTTGGCCATAACTTTTTCTGTGTTTCAGCTAGCGGAATGATTTTTGGTGACAATTCTTCTCTTGACACATATTCTGGGAAACTGCTTTGAATTTTTAAAACTCTAGGCAAATTTACTACCCTTTCGTTATGTTAACAGTTAAACTGCTGTAAAAATGCATCAGATAAATATAAATTTTTGCATAAATCTGTTTATCAACCTCAGTCCTGATCAAAACTACTAAATTGCTTAGAAAATGACAGGATTTTAGCTCTTCAGTTGCCAAATTCATAAAGGATGTTACTTATTTGGTGGGGGAAAAAAACCACACACACACACACAATGACGTTCTTTCAAAATAAAAAGTAAATGTGGAATGGATTTTTTGTTACCTTTTATCAAAGTCTTAGACATGTGAAACAACATTACCTTTGATACATTGATTAAGTTTTTTTTTCTCCCTTATTTACTGTTGGTGGCTGTTTTAGCCCCATTAACTTCCATTATAACCACATTTTTTGATTGCAAAACCATGACACCATATAATTATTTTTGATTGTTGGTGGTTTTCCCTGTTGGATAGAGGTCAAATTTGCAATTTTTACTGTTGATCATCAGTAGGTACCATTAACACTTTAGATAGGCCTTTGCAAAAAAAAAAAGCTTAGTTTCTGGATTTTATATAGAGTATAACAGAAAATAAAAGTGTGTGTTTGTGTGTCTGTGAGTGTGTGAGAGTTGAGTAACCTTTGCGCACTTACCTTGATGTGTCTGAGAAAATCAAAATATGCATCTTAACTCTTAGAACTACATGGAGTAAATAAAAACAAAGACTGTGTATTTATGCACCATCAAATGTGGTTATAATGGAAGTCAATGGAGCAAAAACAGCCACCAACAGTAAACTAGGGAGAGAAAAAAAGAAAATCTAACAATGCATCAAAGCCAATGCTGTTACTAATCGTTCAGATGTCCAAGACAAAGGTAAATCCAGTCCACAAAATACATTATTTCGTGTTTGTTTATCACCAAATCAGTGACATCATTTGCGAACTTGGCAATTAAAGGAAATTGATAATTTTTTAAAACATTTAGTAGTTTTGATCAGGACTGAGGTTGATTAAAAAATTTATGCAAAAAATATATTTATCTGAAGCATTTTACAGAAGTTTAATTCAGTTGATGTTTTTATCCCTAACATAATAAAAGGGTAGTAAATTTGAACAGTGCACAAGGGTTAATAAGACAAAGTACATGTTATGTTTTAGTGCTGACAAATATATACACTTCACTTTTTTCTCCATTTCATTATTTAAATTGTATGAGCTACACATGGGAAAACCATTGATTATGAAGCAGGAATATGAAACTTTTGATTAGCAAAGTCAAAACTGTTACTGAAACAGAATTAGTTGGCATAGAAAATGACTTGCCTAAGGTGTATTCAAATATTTAAGTGGCCTTTTGTCAAATTCAATTTCAGTTTTAACACTAATGCACAGAAAATTCAGAGAGAGAGTTTTAAATGTATTGCCATATATGTTTCTCTGGCTATTTTTTATGGCAAAACCAGATCGAATTTACATTTTATAAATATCAATTTTTCTATAATAATAAAAAATATATAACAATAAAAAGACATCAACAGCAATAAATAATACAAAAAAATCTAAAACTAATGTGTTTATGGTTTACTTCTGATAAAAATTCTACCATTTAAATTTAGAAATATTTCCTTTAAAGTCTCTCCAGCTAAAAATGTTGGTAACACTTTATTTCGATGGTTCATTTGAGTTTTAGTAGACTGTCTACTTAATATCTGTTGATACTGACATTCAACAGACATTTAACTGACTATAAGAAACTTTGCAAGTACATGTCAACTTACACTAACCCTAACCCTAACCCCAACCTAACAGTCTACTTATAATCTAATGAGAATTAGTTGCAATGTAACTTAAATTCAACAAATGGACCATCAAAATAAAGTGTGACCAAATTTTTTTCTGATAACATTAAAAATAGGGCATTCCAAAAGTCTGTTTAACACTTTGGGTTCTGTTACAATACTGACATTTTGGGAAAACTTTTCCTTTTAGTAAATGTCCATAAGTGAGTCTCGTGTTGACAGAAAATTCAAAACGATTTCCTTGTATAGGGGAAGAATCTGAGTGTTTATCACAACCTACATTTCAATGATCAAGCAAACAGTCATGTCATACTGGTACACAGTGTCCTCATAACTGTAATTATTAACACTTTAACGGAGCTGAGTCTCTCCATTATCTTACCCCGGTCCAATCTAGTTGCTTCTCCAGTATTAAACATGCTAAGGGCCTCGATGTTGAGCGCACAAACGCCACGCATGAAAGCTTTCTTCATAGAGTCCTCATAACGCTCTCGCTCCATGTGCAGCCTGTGGATCTCAGCTTGAGCTTTCTGGAGCTCCTCTACATGCTGACAAAAACAAACAGGAAACGGTCTTATTAAGCCAACATCCAGTAATGTATTAAAGGTCCCCTGAAATCAAAATAAAGTTTTTTAGATGTTAGTTTCAATCTGTTAGTTTTAAGGATATCAATCATCTAGTGTGCTCCAAAACAGTAACGTTTGCGTTTCTAAAATATAAATCTAATATAAACATACAAAGCTTGCAGTTTGTCACTCACGCCTAAATGAATAAATTCCTTTTTTTTTTTTTCATGTAACCTCATACTTCAGTTTCTCATCAAATCTTGACCAATCAAATGCTCTCTAGTATCTGACATGCCCCGCCCCCTTCCAGCCGCTTCTCATTTGATGCACTTGCTCTCAACCACTCTCACTGGCAGAGCTGTGAGAAAAACAAAATGCTACTGGCTGTTTTTTTTTTTTAAGGGAGGAGTTACTCTATGCCCCACCCCTCTTGATTTTTCAGTTGAGATTACATCAAACTGAATAAAAAAAAAATGCACAATTCAAGGCACTTCATCTTTAAACATGGAGTAAATATAACTATATATTTAAATATAAAAAGAATGCACATTCAGTGAATTTGTATGGTATGGCATTTACCTGTGCCATCTTGGCCTCGTAGTCTGTAGAGAGCTGCATGCAGACGTCCTCTGCTCTGGCACAACATGCTCTCTCCACACGCTCTCGCCACCTGTTCTGGATGAGCGAGTGCCAGCCTGACCACACCTTCCTCTTGAGCTGCATGTGATAGTGCTGCTCGGCCAGTCTGCTCCCCTGAGTCTGCAACACATATCAACACAGAGTCAAACTGTTTTAAATGGCTTTTTATTCATTATCATTATTATTAATATTATTAGTTTTTATTTTATTTCAGAATTTATATGATTTTTACCAAGGCAAAACAAAAATACAATTGTGCCAGGTGTTGTGCTTAATATTTGTGTGAAAAATTGTGACAATTTCTTCAGGATTCTTTGCTAAACAAAACAGTATTTATTTCAAACATTACATATTTGGTTATGGTTATTTTTATTGCATCCTTGCCAAATAAATGTTTCTATTTTTGAATTTCTTGGAATTCTTTCATTTCTGTCATATCTATTTTTTTTCTTTCAGGAATTCCTATAGCTTTTTTGCATTTATTTTATCATTATCCATACCATAATTTTATGCAGTGTAATTTGCATCAAGCAAAAAAAAAAATAATAATAATTTACAAAACATGTAACATTTGTTAGATACTATTAGGTACACTCACAACCAAGTGGTTCCAATCATTTGAGTTAAGTTGAACACAAAAAAGGTATTTTGAATAATTTTAGACATGACTTCCATAGTTGGAAAAACAACTATTTTGGAAGTCAATCATTGCTGGTTTCCCATTACATTTTTGAAAATATGTTCTTTTGTACAGTGGCTGAGAGAGCTTGATGTGCTGCAATTTAAGAAAACATGCAATTACAAAAAACGGCAGAAATCTTTAGAGAAAGGATTCAAGAAAGAAACTACATCCGTTTGACAGCACATGTGCTGTAAATCGTCACAAGGCACACACATAAATAAAAATAAATAAAAAAAAACATGCTGCATTTTCCCACAAGCAAACAAATTGATAAAACGCGATGCATTTTCTCACAACATGAACAGTTTATGAAAATGCTCTGCGTTTTCTCACAACACTTGCCAAAAGAACAAAACGTTATGGATCAAGGGGTCCCAAAAACGTGATGGATGCTGCTATGCCATGACTACTGCTCGTGAAGTTGTAGGTGATCTTTGAAAGGTTACTTTTTTGTTTGTTTATTTTAATATCCAGATTCCCGTGTCTTTAGTATCTACGAGCCTAAATAACCATAACCTAAATAGCTGGGTCCATCACATTTAAGGGACTCCTTGAAACCTTTCTGTTGTGTTCAGAGCTATTTGAAAGTGTTGTGAGAAAATGCAGCGCATTTTTGTAAATTGATTGCATTGTGTAGAAATGCAGCGCGGTTTTGTAAATTGCTTGCGTTGTGAGAAAATGCAGCATATTTTTTTTTTTTTAATTTAATGCGTTTGCATTGTGAGAATTTTCTGCACGTGTGTCAAACAGATGAAGATCTTTTCTCAATTTGCTCACATTTTTTGTACTTGAATGTTTCCTTAAATTACAGCACGTTAAGCTCTCTCGGCCACCGTACTTTTGTGTATCACACACACACACACACACACACACACACACACACACACACACACACAGACACACAGACACACAGACACAGACACAGACACAGACAAACACAAACAAACAAACAAAAGCTTAAATATTTGGAACCACTTGATGGTGAACCGAAGAAAGAAACTCAAACGAGTTTGTGAAAAGTAAAAGAAATGTTGAACAATCACAGGATTTTTATAATACAACCATTGCTTGTAAAATATCCTGAAACATTTTTCTTATTCTAAAATTTTGTCTACAAATGATCAATAATTTACATTTATGTATTATCATCCACCTTCAGGTTGATAAGCAAGCAATAATGTAAGCATAAATCAGAGTTATTCTACAAAACTATATTTTAACTGAAATGCCTCCATACATGCTGAATGTGTCAGTCAATAAACTTAGCAGCAGTACAAAAAAAGTACTTAAAATGCAGACAGTCAGCTTGTAATTTCTTCAAGAAGAGAAAATGAATACTAAACAAAGGCCTGTCTTGAACTATCAATCTGACACGAGTAAACAGCAGTGTGTGAAAGCATCTGCCCTGTATGTGTGTGAGCTGTCAGTCAGAGCTGCCCTGTCTCACCTCCTCTCTGGCAGCAGACTGGCGCATCCTCCACTGGGTGAAGCTCCTCATCAGCTCCAGCTTCTGCCTCTGCCTGTCAACTGCCCTGCTCAGATTCACTATCACCTGCAGACGCCACAGGTCAAAGATGAGACCACAGAGAGTGAAAACAGACACTTACAGCCTGTTCAAAACTGTGAAGCAGAGCCACGTTTCTGTTGGTTTTTGCATTACATGTTGTGTGTTGCATATATACAGTATTCTGCATGTAAAAGGGATGTGCAATATTTATTATCGACAATTACAATGGGTGATTTTTTACAGTTTATCAGTACGTTACTCAAAAACAAAAACATTAAACAAATGAAAACATGTTTGTTTTGCTTTTTTTGACCGTGATGAAGTCTAGTAGAATGAATCAGAATGACACTGTGATTCAACTCAATACAGCAAAAAATATGCCTGTATTTGTTTTTTTTTTGGAAGGTATGATAAAGGGGTTCCACTTTATATTAAGGGGCTGGTACCACTTTACTTGAAGGGGGTTCATAAGACTGAAACCTTTATAATCATGACATGATAAAGGTCATGAACGTGAATGTGATTTTATTCATGCTTATGACAATTGTTATTAAGTGTCATTTACTCTGTTTAGTTACTTATGACTGAGCTTATGAAGTGAGTTTGGAGTAAAAGTTTTAAGTCTGTGTGAAGCGAAACTGCTGTAGACTTTATTTCCAGTATAGTGACTTTTACCAACTGGAATGGTTGAAAATGGAATATTAAGTAGGGGGTGGGGTTTATTTTTGAGCTACTCCTCTCATCTTACACTAAAAAGCAAATGAAGAGTTCAGATGCAAAAACCTCTAAGTGCCATATAAAATTTCCTTCTAGAATGAGCATTTTTCTCAACCTCCTATGTTTTTGTTCAATTATTTCTAAGGCAAAGGCAATGAAAAGAACCAATTAATCACCATTAAAATGAAATGACTGATCGTACACATACGAAACTGAAAAAAATGCTTATTTTAGAAGAACATTTTAAACGGCACTTCTGTACTCTGCACATCTGTACTCTGCAAATTAACAGTTGGAGGGGCATGGCTATGCATATTTTTTTACCCAATCAGTCAAACTGCTGTCATCAGAGAAGATGGAACTGCTGTTCTAGAGTGGAAGCCGATGGCCAGATTTTGATTAAAGATTACCAAAACAATTGGATTTTTATTCAGTGGATTATTTTATTGTAGCAAAAGAAACATTGTTAATTATGATTTAATGCAAACAAATGAATGACAAATAAGATAAATTGTCATCTTGGAATTATAAGGTTCTGTCTGCGTTCTGAATGATTTTGAGATATTGAGCTTCAAAGTTTTTGCATTCCATAGTAAACAGTACATTTGTAACATTTGTTTTTTTTTAAAAGTCTTGAAATGTAAACAACTTAACTTAAAAAAAAATCACATAATGTAAATAAGTTCTCAATTAATAAGAATATGTCAATAACTTAATTTTGACAAAAATGTCAGATAGAACCTTATAATTCTAAGGCGACGAAATGTTATTAAATGTTGTATTCTCCACATGCTTTTACTTGTAGCTGAAACAAAGAGCCATAGCCACAGAGAAGTTACACAAACATCTTTCAAAATCTTAGAAAGCTTTCACTAGCAGGCAATTGAACCGTCAGTGATAAGCATCACAAAATTGCATAGCTCATTTGTTAACTATGACTCTAACTTGTAACTATGTAATAAATGTTGATGAACTGAATCTTTACTACTGATTAAAGAACCTGCTTTATAGGTTTATACAGACTTTATACAGACTTTATACAGACAATATCCGTATGTTGCCTCCAAATTTTCGCACAGCCCGAAACAGTACGTGCAACACTTTTGTACTTTTACTAATCTTTAAATAATCTGACTCCTTAAAACAAAATGTATTCTGATTGGCTAGTATTTTGTTTATCAGATAAAAAAAATAAAAAAATCGGAAATTGATTTTAGCAATATTATTTCTCTGTGTTATTATCGTTGAAAGTAGGGCATGCACTTTCATATTCTCATTAAATTATAATGATTATTAATACTGTATTGTTAAAGGCTAATTTATACTTCTGCGTCAAGCGCACACGTATGCTCTGGTGCAGCCTGCACGTAGTGGCCATCACGGGCGCGCACCTCTCAAAAAATGTAACTACAGGTTGAAATGACGTGTAGGGCAAGCTTGGTCGGTTGATGAGTGTGGGCGGAGGTTAGAGCCGCACGAGCCCATTGGAGCGAGAGTTTACTACTGTCGAGTCCCGTGAAGGAGCTCTAGATGGAAACTGTTGCTTTGTGTTTAACTTATGATTAAAGTTGTTGCATGTCCGCCGGTTTCCACCTTAAAATGAGTTTGAGCCACTTGTACGTTAAGATAGCGTTCAGAAAAAAGAAAACACCAGTGAAGAAACTCGACAGAGGAACATAAACACCTACTGCCAGTTAGCGTTTCGGAAGTGTTATTGTAGAGCAGCACATACAGAGTGCAGAATACAGTCATGGCGATCACTCGACGCAGAAGTATAAACCAGGCTTAACATTACAGCTACTGCCCTTGCTTTGATGTCTATTTAGTCTGAAAATATGCACGCACCTCATCTTTCCTCTGGTTAGAGATCTGGTAGGTGTTGAGCAGGTCTTTGAGACTGTCCATCTCAGCATTTACAGCAGTCATCTGAGCTGCGTGCTTCTCTCTCTCCTTCTTCAGCTCCAGTCTGTGCTGCTCCACAAAGGCCAGTTTCCACTTCCTCAGCTCCATCATCACATTACTCTACACAGAAACAAGAAACAATCTTTTTTTTCAATATGGAGCATAAACGAAGAATGCTATCTGAACAATCTGAGCAATACAAACCTTAAGAGTTGTGCTCCAGGTGTCCAGAATGTTCTCCATCCTGTTGAGATTGTCCTCTGAGATGAAGATTTCAGTGGTGGTGGTGGTGGTGGTGATCAGAGCATCAGGGCTGCTTTGTTGTGATCTGTCTGAGCCAGTCTGTACCCTTGCTGATCTCTCCTCAGACAACACAGACCTGGCTGACATGATCTCCGCTGAAGTAGGAGCAATTTTATAATCAGAGAGGTCATTGAAAGAAAGAGACCTGAGAGATCTCGCCATCTTAATAGCTTTTTAATTGAAATGGCTTTGTGTTGTTACCCTCAGACATGCGACTTGGTGGTCTGGATCCTTCTAATGGAGAAGTTGGTGTAGCCCTGATGTTTAATTGTCCATCATTATCTGAAATGAGAAAGAAAACAACACTTACCACTTGTGCCATTAATGTTAATCATCAGAATAATCAAAAGTTAAAGATAGAGTTACTTAATTAATTTGTTTTCATTCGATTATTTGGTGTCTGTATTATTTCCAACTTGTACATTTATAATTGTTACGTATAATGTATATTTGTTCAGTGCTTCCCACAGGTTTGAAATATACTTGTGGTGGTAGCCGGATTGAAACACACCCTTTACCCACAGCACATAAATAGTTAACTATATGCAACAAACAAAACATAACTCGATTTTTAACATGATTTTTTCACTATTTTTGTTAAGGATCTTTTATGATTATACTTTTATGCTATTCATGAGCCATTATTACTGTGATTATTATTTTAGTAGTTAATTAGGAGAATAGGTTTATTAGTAAATTGTTACCCTCCAAACTGTAATCAAATTGTGTGTCAAGTTTATATGCACACCTCTAGTTTTAGTCTGTCTGATTATTTTATATTTGAAGGCTCCTTTGAATGTGTGCTGTGGTTCAAATTGCAGGTAAACCCACTTGGGAGTAATACAGATTTATTGTCTCCTAAATATGCGCTGATTGTTGTACACGTACCTGCTAGAAGCTGAGCTGCTGTGTCTCTTTTATGAGTTTGCTGTGGATTCTTGGTGAGTTGAGTCGTGTTCAACAGCTGTGATGGGAAACTTGGGTCATTTTTAGGAGTCACAACAGCATATCGTAGAAGTTCTTTATACTCATCCTGAAAAAATTGAGAAAAAAGGAACATTACCAGGCTGTCCTTTAAACTGGCCAAAATGACAGAAAATCACAGTCAGTTATTGTAGTGATTTTTGTGATGGTGGGCATGATAACTTGCCTGAAGAGCAGAGGAAACTGAGCTGCCCCTGTCTGAATCTCTGGGCAAATCTGGACTATTTCGCTCCCCTTCATCTGATGACATCTGCATACAAAATCAAGGAAAACGTTATCATGTTATTACATTTAAATGAGTAGTTTAAGTGAGACACTGCATTTTATTGCACTTCATTAGTGTATGTCTATGGATTTGATTTACAATATTTCTGGCTGTTTTCTGAAAATGATTTTTCTCTCCTGCACCTCACCATAAATATCCACTTCAGCAGCACTTACAGTTGAAGACAAAATTATTAGCCCATCTGTGAAATTTGTATGCTTTTTCACATATTTCCTGATTGATGTTTAACAGAGCAAAGACATTTTTCACAGTGTTACTTATTTATCATCCATACAATATCTTATTTATTTTAGATTAGCTGAATTTACCTGCTAAAGTAAATATTATTAGCTCCTTAAGAAATTGGCTACCTAATAAATACCTAGTGAAATGTTAAAAATTGTCATCATGGCAAAGACAAAAGAAAATAGTTAGACACTTAATAATTATTAAAACTAATATGCTTTAAAATGTGTTGGAAAAATATAAACAGTATTCATTTACTTGAAAATAATTACAATTTCACAAGAGGGCTAATAATTTTGCACTGTATACTGAAATAAAATTACACCAAATTTTAGTTTTATTAATTTCTGAATTCAGAAGGTTTATATAGTAGGACATGCTCATACATAATTTGCATGATTATATACAATTTTTTCTACAAAAAAAAGGTTGCTCACAGTTTTGTATTTATGTTTTCTGATTCATGGAGTCATTAAAATAAATAACCAGAATCCCCTTTGTAAAAGCTTTAGAGTCAAGTAGGTTCAAAAATTTAAATAAGCATGAGTATAAGCGGCGCATGAATTCATTCATTGACCAGATTTTTATTTATTTATTTTTTTGTGTGCTAGAACTGAAAGCACATGACTACTCATATAATGGCTTGTTAGCATATTTAAACAATTGAGGTAAAGTTGGTTTTATATTATAATTAGGGCCTTACAATATATATTGTTACAGCATCGATATCGCAACGTACACATTTGCAAGTCACATCGCAAGATATGCAATGTTAAGTCTGAACAAAAGTTGTCTTGGAGCTACAGAAATCTATTTAATTTCAATACTTACACAGAATCTATATCAGGGTGTCCGCAGGGTCTTAAAATGTCTTAAAATGTCTTATATTTCAAAAACAAAATTTTAGGCCTTAAAAAGTCTTAAATTCACTGAAATATTGTCTTGTAGTTCTTTAATTATTTTAAACAGATCTTAATTTTCTTTTGTTTATGTAAAGCTACTCAACTGATCCAACACATATCCAATCACCAACCATACATCTCAATAAAACCTTTAGCAAAACTCTATTTATAACTAATATTATTTTACTTATTGTTTATTTGACATGGACATAACAATTACACTGGACAAACCAGTAAGTGTTTAAGCAGACTTGCTAATTCTCAAGGAGGCTTGCTACAAAATTAAAGTCAAATAAATACATATACACAACATTATAATTCTTTACATAAAATTGCTGTAAGGCAAAAGCTTTTTTTAAGTTGAAATGTTTTTGCATTTGTACAACTAGGATCTTCCTGATTTGACATGTTATTTAAAACATGTGACTAAAACATTACCAATTAGAATTTGTCTCTTGATGGGGCAAGTAAATCTATATTTTTTTCTGCTGGGTCATTAAGAAAGTCCTTAGCGTTTAACCCTAGAAGTCTGAAATTTCATTCTTGGTTTATTTTAAAAGGTCTTAAACAATCTTAAATTTGACTAGGTGAAACCTGCAGAAACCCTGCTATATGATTTATACAAAAGAAAAGGTTGTCACTTAACATTTTTATCTTGTTTTTAGTCAAAATATGTGCATTTCAAAGCAAAAACAAGATTTTTACTTACCCCACTGGCTGATTTCAAGAAAAACTCTTAATTTTGACCCATTTCTTCTGAAGTTAAAAACAAAACAATATTTTTTGCGAATCTTCTTGTGAATCTTGTGAAACTCTATTCATATTGCAACATTCATAGCAGAAAAAACTAAATATCATAATATCAAAATTTTCCAATATCGTGCAGCCCTAATTAGCATTTTCTGACCTTCAGCTTAATAAAATAATTTCAGAAAAGTATTCTTTGCAAATTCTAAATAGTGAAATCATATTAGCAGCCAATGGCTATCAAAGTACATCACTGTTTACAGTCAATCAAATAGAGCTAATGTTGATTTAAGTCATACTTACGTAGGATACTAGACCGAATATTAGCATGGTAAACAATAAAGGCTCGTGTCACTGTTCAAAAATGAATGAATGTGGCAACATAAAACCAACTTTACTTCATTCAAACACAATATTCAAGAAAACACATACATTATTTTGAATTGTTCATCTAACCAGTCACCTAGGGAAGCATGAGAATAACTTTAAGTTAGTAAACTATCATTATTATTTTTTTTACCCAGCAATGTCTTGCCTTAAGACGAGCAACTTAACATACCTGTCTAACTCAACCATATAATCATAATTAAATCACCGACCAAGACTTATTAGATAACGTTTACTTACAGAGTAGCGTTACTTATGTTACTAATGATCTTACAAAGTTTTAGTTTATTTGAGCAGCAGTGATTTCTTATCTAACGTTATGGAAGGCAAAGGTTCACTGATGTTTTGGTTTGCTAAAGTTCATTACTTTTAACGGCCATATGGTATATTAAACAGTCAAATAACGACCCATCGGTCACGCAAACAGCCGGTTTAAGCAGCGAGCTCCAGAAGCAAAAGCGCAACCCAAGTTCCTGCTGCAGCGTCTTAGCAGGCAGTGTGTGTTAGCCTCTTACAGCCTAAACCTGCAGCGTGGTAACAGAGATAATAAAGTAAGTTTGTTACCTTTCCAGAGACGGTTTCAATGTTTTTGTTCTCCGAACTCAGCGAATGGTTCCAGTCTGCGAGAACACGCACTAATGTTAAAAAGCAGTTTCAAAATGCTAGCCGCTGCAGTAAAAGTCGATTTGATTGGTTGAAAACATTTCACGTCTATTTTGTTCATCGTGATTGGGTAGAACGTTTCCGTGGTAACAGAGACGCGGAAGCGAAGCGGCTGTTTGTTGACATGTTCCCAATGGTCACAACGGCAAATAGTCGCTCCATGCAGTCAGATAAAAATGGGTGAAAATCTGAATTAGTATTATAAAAATGTGTTCCAATTAACTTTTTATTTTTGCTTTAGTGAAACTGAAAGCATTTTTGATGACAAAGTCTGCCCACTGCCTCACACATTTGATTATTTAATTAATATGGGAGTAAAATTGTTTGTGGACTTGTTTATTTAGGCTAATGTGTATTAGCTAGTTTTATTTTTTAATTCGACTATTATTTTATTTAATAAACTTTCAGTTTTTTGTTGT
Source organism: Danio albolineatus (assembly GCA_903798035.1). Lineage (NCBI taxonomy): Eukaryota > Metazoa > Chordata > Actinopteri > Cypriniformes > Danionidae > Danio > Danio albolineatus. The sequence goes on from CAIGQQ010038283.1 coordinate 2,184,942, forward strand.
AAGGTTAATAAATGTACATTTTTGCATCAAAGGACATATTAAATAATTAGATAAATGCATAGAAAACGTCATTTTTATGGAAAGTCTTCATTATCACCGGCACAAATGTGCTCATTTGATTACTATTGATAGATAGATAGATAGATAGATAGATAGATAGATAGATAGATAGATAGATAGATAGATGGATGGATGGATGGATGGATGGATGGATGGATGGATGGATGGATGGATGGATGGATGGATGGATGGATGGATGGAT
>CAIGQQ010038283.1:2194624-2244550 GCA_903798035.1 Danio albolineatus
ATAAAATGTTTTGTATGTTAATTATGAGACTTGTTGTCTTGAAAAATATTAACTTTACAATAAGAAAATCTTTGTGCTTTAACAATCTCCCATTTTCCCTTTTTTCCACTGTTTTTGCCTCGTGAATCATACAGTCAGCTTCATTCATTCATTCATTCATTCATTCATCTTCCTTCAGCTTAGTCCCTAATTTTTCTGGGATTGCTATAGTAGAACCACTAACTACTCTGGCATGTTTTACACAGCGGATGTCCTTCTAACCGCAACCCAGCACTGTGGTGGAAACACATTCAGCTTCAATTCTCATTAAATAATTATGTTATTGTAATTATTATATTTGTATCCTCATTCTACTTTTAATATAGCTTTTTTAACTAGTAGTTCCCTTATGGATGTATGTTTGTATATTATATCCAACATTATATCAACATAAATCTCTAAAATGATTCCCACTGCACTGCAAAATTAAATAAAAAAAGCAAAAGAAAATGAGTTCAGTCAGTTGTTGCCAGTGTTTTCCCATAAATTGAAGCTTTTAATTTTAGACACTTTAATCTAATTCAGCTACAGTGCAGCTCTGAGTTTGTATATCCTTGAGGACTGTGATGCTGCATTAACCAGGCTTTTATCTTTGCTTTGAGAAATTTCGTCTTCTCCACTCTGCCTCATTAGACTGTGTTTTAAGCACTGATCGATTCATTTACATTTGGTCCTAGGCTACTTAGTATTGTGTAAATATGCAGTTTAATTTGTTCTGTAAGATTGACGTCTCACGGGATGATGGAGCTTTTTTGTTTCTCTTACATTTAGTTTGCATGATTGGGAGCCTTGTCTGAAGTTCAGACTCGATTGTGCTCCTGTAACAGCATTCATGCTGGTGGGAAGGCTCTGTTTCCGATTGAGAAAAGGCTTTATTGAATTACCTGCAGAATGAAGCAGCCGGCCATGTCGTGATCGAGAGCGACAAGCCTCATATAATCCAAGCCTACTTTTTTTTTCTCTTTAGTGTGCATGGCAATACTTCATCTATATTATGAAACCCTGATGTATCACTGATTGTGGAGATGTGGGAAATGCACTCTCAAGATGAAAATTAGCTACAGACTACAGAATTAAATTGGATTAATCTGTTAAACATGTTCAGAGAGATTCATGTTGCATCTGCCCATACAGTATCTGAATATGTAAACATTATCAACTCTGCCAGTTACAGTTTTATACAGTCATCCAAGATATTTTTTATCATTTCAAATGTGGCATTCAGATGAATTGAGACTGTCAAACTAATTTCCTGCATCATCGTTCAGACTGATCCTGTGCTGACACTTTTTAGTGTGAGACAGAATATTCATATTTGATGTAATGAGCAGCTTTTATATATATACATTTTTTGCATGTTTTTTTTTAAAGAAAAGCAGCAAAAATGTAATCTTACAATTAATACATAACTCTCAGAAAACAGAAATCAATTTAATGCAGGAATTCATACATTCCTTCAAAATAATTTTTGTCATTCATTTTCACAACTTAAAATATGGAAGAGGAAAATCTATGGCACATTCCCCATATTTGTTTTTATTAATTAATTTGTTATTGATTAATTAAATAATAGCATTAATCATGTGAATATGATCGTTAAATAAAAATAAAAAACCCTGAAATATAATAATAAAAATAAACGTTTATTGCTAAACAAATTAAAAGGGAATCAGAAAATGCTGGTATTACTGTTTTATTTTGTTTCCAGACAGCTTATTCACACACACCTAGTGCATTTCATTTTCCCTCATAATATCATCAGTTCCTAAAGCAATCTCTCAGCACAAGATGCCCTAGCGAGTGTCCTTCTTGAAGGGGTCTTTTTTAATGTGATTATGTCCTCTCCAAACCATTAGGAGATTGAAGCTGGCTTATTCGCAGTGCTTGACTTTCCTCTTGTCTGCATTTCAAATGATGCATTTCAAAGTCAAAACTGATTGAAAAAAAAACAAACAAACACAAAAAACTTTTTGATATTGCATACTTTGATACGGCAATTTGGTATTCTTGCATTTTTTGTGTTGTTCTCCTGCACTCCTGCAAGTATTAGACTCAAATTAAATTGAAAAATAAATAAATAAATAAGTAAACACACACATATATATATACTGTACATACACACTCACCGGTCAATTTATTAGGTACACCTGTACAACTGCTCATTAACGCACATTTTTAATCAGTCAATCATATGGCAGCAAGTCAATGCCTTTAGGCGTGTAGACATGGTCAAAACGCTCTGCTGCAGTTCAAACCAAGCATCAGAATGGGAAAGAAAGGTGATTTAAGTGACTTTAAACATGGCACGGTTGTTGCTGCCAGACAGGCTGGTCATAGTATTTCAGAAACTGCTGATAATGGGATTTTCACGCACAACCACCTCTAGGGTTTACAGAGAATGGTCCAAAAATGAGAAAATATCAAGTGAGCAGCAGTTCTGCAAAGCAAATGCCTTGTTGATGCCAGAAGTCAGAGGAGAATGGCCAAATAGTAGTAATACATATATTTAAAGAACTAAAAACTATTTTGGTAGCATTCTAATTTAAGTAACAATTCACACTATTAACTACTGGCTTATTTTCTGCCTATTATTAAGATATTTACCATTTATTTATACTTATAAAGTATGATCTTTTTCTACATTCCTAATCCAATACCTAAACCATACCACTCATAATTAATAAAGGAGCTAATTAATAGTTTATTGAGCTTATAATCTTAGTTAATGGTTTGTTTATGACCATTATTTATAACCATACCTTAAAATAGAAGCATCCCTAAATGTAAAATATTAAAATCAGTTTTGTTCTTAGGTTAAATGTCATGTAATTTTTCCTCCCTGCTTGTGTTCGTCTTATCTTAACAGATGAACATGCGATTTTAAAAAATTCCATCCTTTAAAATCATTGTTATTCATGCCAGCTTGCCAAAAATGCTATAATGTTCTTGCATATAGAAGTCGATCTGCTGACTCCCAATGCGTTGGCGAACGCTGAGGGAACAGAAACATCATATATCATTTTCGACAGAGGCTATCAAGAGTGCAAGGCCTACTTTCCGTCCACTTGCGACTGATTGTACTTAAACCCCTCTGAGGTTAAGCTGTTCCTAGACCAGTAGAGCACTGAGAATGCAGCTTTTCAATTAGGAATTTTTCTTTTGTTGCACTGTGAAAAGCGGTTAGTTACTTTACTTTAAAGAAGTGAGTGAAACGTTGATTTTACTTAAAAAACAAAATAAACCCAATGACTTAACTTTTATAATTATGTAAATACATTTCAAGTCAGATATTTCTTTATCTCTGCCATGATGGCAGTACATACTATTGGCTAGATATTTTTCAAGATACTAATATTCAGCTTAAAGTGAAATTTAAAGGCTTAACTACACTGTAAAAAATCCGTAATTTTATGCTTTATTTCCGGCAGCTGAGGTGATTACAGAAATTTACCGTAAAATAACGGATATTAAATTACAGAAATTTACTTAAATTTAAATTTCTAGTAAATTCTGTAATTTAATATCTGTTATTTTACGTTAAATTTCTGTAGTTTACTGTCTGTTATTTTACATTTTTTTAAACCATAAAATTACGGATTTTTGACAGTGTAGATTAACTAGGCAAGTTAGGGTAATTATAGGTAAATCATTGTATAATTATGGGGAATGATAATATTGACCTTAAAAAGGTTTTTTTTAAAGAATTAATGCATTTATTTTAAGAATTTGCTTTAATTCTAGCTGAAACAAAACAATTAAGACTTTCTCCTGACAAAAAAATATAGGAAACTTTGTGAAAAATGCCCTACTCTGTCAAAGATTATTTGGGAAATCTTTGAAAACAAAAATGACAAAATGTAACGTGATGGTGACACTGACAACGGTGGTGAGGATCAAAATGCAGATTTTAATTAGAATTTCAGTACAGCAGTGGTCATCGGGGGCAAACAGATGTGTGAAGGTAATCAAAATCGTGGTTGTAAAAGAGGCGGAAGGTCAATAAGGCTGGTAGCAGGCAAGGATAAACAAATAGCAAGGCGAGGATCAAAACACGGGAGGACAGGAACAAAGGAAACACGTTGTAGAGTCACTTACAGCAAACAATACTCAGCAAAGACTGTGTGTGTTTATGCTACTTATATAGTGTGTGTAATCAGTCCAGAATCAGTTTCAGCTGTGAGAGTCTAATCAGATGGTGACTAATCAATGGAAGTGGATTTGTAGTTATTTACAAGCAGATTTGTAGTTTATGAGATGTGTGTGTGTGAGTTCACCAGCAATCTCTGTCTGTTAGATCGCTGGTGATCGTGACACAAGAGGGCTAATAATTTTTTCTTCAACTGTAGTTTGTTTACTTAATAATTACAAAAGCAATGAGTTTACTCTCTTTTTTTAAGTAAAGTCAACTAATTACAACTAATAACAGTGTAGTTGTACTTTTACAGAAATCCAGTTTTCCATTTCAATATGAGCTGATGATCTCCATGATGCTTTGCTGTCTATCGTTTGTTAGCATCAGTCCACATTACGCAGGTAGTTTGGGGGGAAGTGCTGTGTCTTGACCGAGGGGCCAATCATGCAGTTCACTGGGGCCGTCAGAGCTCTCAGACAGACACGCGGTCCACATCCATTGAGTCGGCCAATAATGGATTACTCCGCAGCCTGAGCACTCAGCTTCCCAAAGGCATGCGAACACAATGGAAGTGAAACAAGCCTCTCTTTTTTATCCATTAGCTGTTGTAAAGTCTTATAGAGTCATTCTTAAGATCAGAGGATGGAATAGTTAGGATTACATGCCGTTTCATAAGTCATTTTGTTTACAAAATTGAACAATATTGCAGGCTGTGAAGGGGTCTTGTTCAAAATGTATTTATTTATTTATTTATTTATTTGTTTGTTTGTTTGTTATTCTTTAAATGTTGAAAGTGATAGTTTACCCCCAAAAATTTAAATTATGTTATCAGTTACTCACCCTTGTTCCAAATATGTTTAGCTTAATGTTTTTTCTGTTAAACACAAAAGAAGATATTCTGAAGAATGCTGAAAGCTGGCAGCCATTCAAATTAAGTTTTCCTACTAGGGATGTCACTGGCTACTGGTTTCCAGATTTCCTTTCAAAATATCTTAACTGAAAAAAAGGTAAGTGATAAATGTTTGGAACCAGCTGAGGGTGAATAAATTGTGAATACTTTTTAATTTTCAAGGAACTATTCTTTCATGGAACTATTCCTTTAAGCTTTTTACCATTTTTACTGTGCCTCTTAAGGTCCAAGCTGTTTTTTTGCATGCATTTTTTATTTCTCTTTGCTATTTGGGCTTATTGGAAGTATCATCTTATGATATGATGTACTTTTATAGAAAAATGATGTCCATATATGTGCACTCATGGTTAATAACACATACAGACATATTTTTTTAACATGTTTTGACTATCAGAGAATAATTTTTTTTTTTGCCCATTTTGCACAGTTAAAAATAGTGTTTGGGACATTTCATATGCTACAAAACAGTTGCAGGATGACACTTTGAAACATTCAAAGTATAAAATTGGGGACATAAGAGCTAAAATGTGCCGTCCACATACAGTATGTGGCCACTAAGCCCTAGGAGGTTAAATGTAACAAAAGGTCAGATTTGCTTCGATTGATCCTAAAGATGCTCTCAGAAACATTTATAAGCAGGATAAAAATATATCATCATGGTTTAACAACAATATATATAAATAAATCATCATGTTTGGCACAAATTAAATTATATATTTCTGAGGTATTCACTATACTCGTACCTGCTCCCGGAGGGTTTATATGACCTCCATGAGCTAATCAAGCCCAACAGATAAGTTGAAAATTACAATTTGGGGGGGTGGACTCAGATGTCAGTCACTGAAAGCTTTTGAAGGTTTTAATTAGTGCTCCACATTACCCAGAATCCTCAAGAGACAAATGACAACATGAAGGAAAAAGGAGAGAATGCTAAATTGCGTTCCGTATTTAACACTGCTGCAGTAATGATTTTTGTAGTATTGATTATAATATTGATTTTTCACAAGTAAGGAATAAAGTACATCTAGGTGGATATTGCAAAATAAAATCTTATCTGACATGCTTATTAGTTGTTGCATAAGACTGAAGGGCTTTATAAAAATGCCTAGATACGCCTTATCCTGCCAATACAATTGTCATAAAACTAAACAGTTAGACACATAACACTGATCTGAGATGTAATAATTTATCAAAGGCAGGGTTCAACACTAAGGATTTTTTCGACTGGCCCGATTGGACCAGTGGTTCAGATTTTTACTTGCCCTGCCAAAATTTTTCACTGGCCCCACCAAAAAAAAAAGTTAATTGCTATTTCTTAGCCACATATTTTAAATAATGTGTCAAAAATAATTTCGAAAAATGTTAAGGAAAAGGTGCAGGTATTTTGTTGCAAAACAAAACCTGGCTGACTTACAAATGACAGCAAAACATCACAAAACAGACATTTTCTTTTAGCCTCATAATTTGATGTTGCCGTCACGCTGTTGTCTCTTCGCTGTGTTGGTTTTTACCAGGTTACGGAAAAAAATAACGTGCTCACGACATCCAATCAGATAAGAGTAACCCAAAAAAGCAATATTGTATTTACGACTTCACAGAGAAGGTAGCATTCAAATACTTGAAAGCCCAAACTATTTCTTTATTTAAAGACTATATATGCATGCAATTGACCAATAGTCACAGGCAAATTCAAATTTAGCGACAAGGCAGCACTGGCCTGATCGGGACAGTAACGATTCTGTCTACTGTCCCGAGCATCTCTCACACTGTCTCTGGGCCATCGTGCAGTCCTTATTGTTGAGCCCTGAAAGGAACGATCCACCTTTTTATTTTTATTTTTTTTAGAAATGGGCTCATTATAGAACCCTCTAGAGTTAAACTGTTGAGTTTGACCATTTTTGAATCCTTTTAGCCATTTCCGGGTCTGACGGAAGCACTTTTAGCTTAGCTTAGCATAAATCATCTAATTGGATTGGATCTTTGACATATCGCTTTTTCTATTTACAGCTTGACTGATGTGTATTTACATTATGTACTAAGACCGATGGAAAATTTGATGAGGAACTGTACTCTCATTTTGGTGTAATATTCAAAAAACTTTGTTGCCGTACCATGGCTGCATCAGGTGCAATGATATCATGCAGCACTTGAAAATAGTCCCCAGATAGGAAACTAGGTAAAGTGCTGCATAATATCAGTTAACCATCTGCAGCCATGCTAGCCACTGGTTTTAATACACAATGTAACTACAGGAGAGTCCAGGTTTAAATAGGAAAATTATTGAAGTCATTTTTATATGTTTTGATCAAGATGATAAACTTCAACTCTGAAGTCTCGACTGACACAGTTTCAATCCACTAGAACTTCTATGTTAAGCTGCTTTGACACAATCTACATTGTAAAAACGCTAAAGAAATAAACATGAATTAAATTGAATTGAATTGAACTGAATTGAACTGAACTAAACTGAACTGAACTGAACTGAACTGAACTGAACTGAACTGAACTGAATTGAAGATGCTAATGGTTACACTGAAAAAAAAGACTCATTTGATTCATGAAAGATAAAATAAACTTTACCAAACTATTTTCACAGCCTTCTTGCCTCATGTTTACCAAGGGTTCCAAAAATTTTAACAATGACAATAAATAGCCATGGAAAATTAGACGATTTTCATCCATAAACATTAACCAGGCTCAGAAAAATCCTGGTGCAAGTGTACTTTAGTTATTTTTTATGTGATGATTTATTCGTGTTTAATAACCTCTTTGTATAACCTCTGTTTTTCCCAGCCTCATGAGCGCCATAAAGGCGAAAGCTCTTCTTCAGTGGTGACGGCAGACCTCTTCCCTTTTTCCCTTTTTTAAAATCATGGACGAAACAGCTCCACAGGACACGTCTTCCCTCATGAAGGGGGCCAGAGACATTGCTAAGGAAGCCAAAAGACAAGCCGTCAAAAAAGTCAACAAAGTTGTGGATCGAGCCTCAGAGGAATACTCCCAAAATCGAGCCTACCAGCGCTTCCAGGATGAAGACGATGACTACTACAGCCAGCCGGATGGCAACTACACTGGCCACCATGCTAATGATGAAGAGGGATCCAGCGACGCCACCGAAGGCCACGACGATGAGGATGAGATATACGAAGGGGAGTACCAGGGGATCCCGTCTGATGCGAAAGCCAGAGACGGGCAGGTGGCTCTGGGACAGCCGCTGGCGGACGGCCTGAAGGACCGGCGAGAGCTGGAGAATGAGAGACAGGCGGATGAGGAGGAGCTGGCGCAGCAGTACGAGCTCATCATTCAGGAGTGTGGACATGGCAGGTTTCAGTGGCAGCTCTTCTTCACGCTGGGGCTGGCGCTCATGTCTGATGGTGTGGAGGTCTTCGTTGTGGGCTTTGTTCTTCCCAGTGCTGAGACGGATATGTGTGTGCCTGACTCAAGCTCCGGATGGCTGGGTAAGCATTGATAAGTTGATATGGATATCATGGATTTGGTATAGATGCTTTTATCTAAACCACAACCCCAACTCCAAAAACAGTTTGTATAATGCAAGAAAATAAGATGCAATTCACTAATTCTCTTTAACCTGTTCTTACTTGAAAAAAGCACAAAGAAAATATTACTTATGCTTTCAGTGGCCAAATAAATAGTAAAACAATAAATAATATAAACAATTTTTAATTGCAACAGAAGCATGTTTAACAGTACTGATACACTTCAAACTAAGATCTTTTTCATTCATGGTTTAAGGGCAAAAATAAGTTTGAAAACTATGAGTGACACTATTCTTTTTTCAAACACTACAGTGCCCCCTCATTGCAGTAGGGGTTGTAAATGTTTCATTCAGGCTGCTTGAATATACCATCTAAACATAACAACGAAATAACAGTTTCGTAAAACATCTGGCATGCGATCGTCTCCAGACCTTCGCACACTGGACGAGTAGCAATTGTTTTTGTTACATTGTTTTTGTTTCGCTACAGACTCCAAAAAGTGCTGCCAATGTTTATACAGTCATAGAAAACTTTAAACAATGGCATGACAAAGTGCCGCTTCTTTTCCAGTGTATGACTCCCTCTGAGTCTTTTTCCAAAACAATCATACTGGTGCAGATAAATCTGTACCAGTGTATTGATTATGATATAGTTTTTTTAAAAGTAAGGAATAAAGTACATCTAGGTGGTTATTCTTGCAGAATAAAATCTTATCTGACAGGCTTATTAGTTGTTGCATAAGACTAAAGGGCTTTATAAAAAATCGTAGCCTTATCCTCCCTATTACACAGATAATCGTCATAAAACGAAACAATTAGACATAACATTGACCTGAGCTGTAATAATTTATCAAAGTAACACTCCACTCGGCTCAACTAATATGTAGTCACAATATGCTCTACAGTAAGAGTGATGGAAAATGAAAAGTTGCTATTTTCTCAATCGAACATGGCTAAGAACTACACTTAGCCTATACTTAGCTCTGCTACTCAACCCAGTGTATTCATGTGGCTAACTTGGTGTTGATTGGTTGGATGTTGTTCTCCTGTTTGACCACGTCAAAGAAGTTGGAGTTCCCTACCATGCTTAGCGGTTGTGTAATCAACAAAACCAATAGTAGCTCAAATGTGTTTTGGAGCCAAAACAAACTCTCCCCAAAAAGGTTGCTTTCGTGAGCTGTTTCCACCGAAACTAGTTCAAAACGAACTTCATTTTTTGCTGTATATTGTTTAAAATTATATAATTTGAGTTTGTTCCTCAATTTCAATTGAAGTATGTCTGTCACGGTGGGTGGGAGGGAAAGGAACGAGAACTTAAGTGTCGGACAAAAGCATGGATTTATTAAACAAAAAAATAAAAAACAACCCAGGGTAGGGAAAACATTAGCAGAAAACACACTTGGCTGGCAAGGATCAGGGCTAAGCAGGGCAGGACCATACGAGACTAGGCTGGATATGGCAATGAACTGGCACAGGACAGCAGACAAGAGGGAGCTATAAAGAGAACAAATTAACAAACAAACAGGTGAACTGAACAAACGAATAATTGGATAACAAGGAGAGTGGGACTAGACAATGGACAGGAGAGCACATGGTACAAAGACACAACACGAGCCATGTGTTCACGTAAAACAGGTCTAGAACATGCAGCCAGTGAGAGAGCCGATTAACCACGGGTTCACATGAAACACAACATGTGGCCAAGTGTAGACAAACAATGTCAACACAGACAGAATGCAAGACACGAGTACATGATAAATAAAACACATGCACGCACACCATTGACATACATGTTCCGATCCCAGCACCTACCGAAACCGAAGCCAACTAGACTAATGATGAAACACCACACCAGTGCTCGGACTCTGCCACAAAAACAAGAATTATCAAGATCAAAGTGGCAGAATCCTGACAATATTGGGTCTTTAAAGTGGTGCTGCATGGACTTTCCTTTTAATTTTTTGTTTGTTTGTTTTTTTAGAAATTCTGGATAGACTCATTTTTACTATAAACCATAGTTTTTCTATAACTGCACCTTATAATTTATACCTGTATTCTGCACTTGCTGCTATTGCACTTCTGGTTAGACCTAAACTGCATTTCGTTGCTTTGTACTTGTACATGTGTAATGACAATAAAGTTGAATCTAATCTAATCTAATCTAATCTAATCTAATCTAATCTAATCTAATCTAATCTAATCTAATCTAATCTAATCTAATCTAATCATTTATGGCTTTCCTATTAAAAAATAGCCAAATCTGGCACAAGAGTTCAGCTTTTCAATAACAGATGCTTTTAGATGTCAGATTCTTTTTATGGAATCTACAATAATGGTGATTTTGCCTTGAAAAAATTGGATTTTTTAATTGTTTGACAATTCTTCCATGACTTTTGGCACAAAATGATAAGAATCCAGTTTTGTTCGGAAAGAGTTTCTTCTTTTAAGCCCTCATGTAACCAATTTAAAACAGTTTCGTTTGGATATTTTTACCTTTTCACTTTTATTTTGCCTTTATCCCAAGTTTTTGAAGTGTTAGAGGCGTCAAAATCTGTATATTTGCATAGTAAATATTTTCAAAGTGCAAGGAAATGTTTTCTAGAAATCTTCACGTCTTTTGGACTCTGTACAAAGTTTCAGCACATTTTAAAAAATTTAGCAACTTTTTGGAATTGGGGATGTATGCTGACTGATATTGCATAAAATGTATACATTTTATTAGTTTTTACAATTTTTTTGTTGTTGTTACAATTGGAAATATCAAGTATATGCTATTTAATCAATAAACCAGTTCTCTTTGACCTAGTTTAAGGTCATTGATAGTCATATCAATTGACATTCTTATATGTTTTATCAGTTTAATCAAGTCTGAGCATCTCTCTCTCTTCTTTTTTTAATCCTGCTTTTCCTTCACTTACGCACTCATCTGGAGAGCCCAGAGGGCATTGCGTGGCATGCTCTGCTTCCCTCTCTTTCATGCTCTCTCTTTCTCTTTGTCCTTACTCTGTCAATGGCTTTTAAGACATAATCGCACGTGGCCGGCCGTGACTGCAAGAGCAGCTACTGGCCTCTGAGATCAGATACGGCCATCAGCTGAAGCATTTGCTGCTAGATTGAAACACTGCAGGGATCAAAAGAAATATAGAAATGCTTTTAAATAGGTGTTCTTATATAGCAAACATTATCAAAGCTGAAAAGTTTTAGGTTTGTTCATGTATGTTTTAGGGTTGGGAAGAGTTGCAGTTTGTATAATGTCTTGTTTAAATGTCGCTTCATCTTTTCGATTAAAAACAATGGTAGCAGTAATATTGTGAGACATTTCTGTTTAAAATTCTTCAGTAGCATCATAACCTTTTAGAATTACTGATTTGGTGCCTATAAGTAAGTGTTCTCTGTTATTATCAATTTTGTAAACTGCTGTTCTGATAAATATTTTGTTAGACACCTTTTTTTTATTATTATTTGATAAATAGCAATAGGATAGCTTAGATTGAATAAATTTTTAAACATTTACTGTTATTTTTGATCAACAATGCATCCTTGCTATACAAAAAAGGACTTATTCAGAGATCAATGCACAATTTAGGCAGATATTTTGAGCCTGCTGTCTAAAAGCAGACCAATTGTGTCATGTTAAACACTAAACATCTCTTGGTGAATAAGGTAATGGCTGCTCTCCAGCAGACACAGTGGTGCAGTGGTAATTTAGTACAGAGATGTTGCAGTGTCACCCGTCTGAATGAGAACTTTCTGCTGCTCCTGTTGGTGTTCAAACATTGAGTCTTTTCTATTTGCTATTGTACATTTCCATATTTTGGAACTCATTGTTAAATCTGTTTAGGGTTTACTGTCGTTTGGTTCTCTCTGTCCTTTTTTTCTGGAGAAAAAATAAAATAAAATGGCATTTTTAGTCCTGGATCACCGAACCAAAAGTATAAACATATTTGTGATGAACTGAAAGAGCCGTGTGACTCCAATGAATAGAATCTATGTCTTGAACATTTTGTTCCTTTTTTTAGGATTGCGTTTTGTGACATCATATCCCGCTTTTAGTTCTTTAAGATGTCTGTGTTGTGTTAATATTTCAATTGAACCACAGCAGACTGAGGTCAGTCTTTTTAGAGGTCTTGCTTAACTTTTTTGTGTGTTCCAGGGTTTAAATACTGTAGCAGTGTTCACACTTATGCACATGAAGCTCACAAATAGAACAATTGCACCAGAATTGCGTTAATCAAATCAAACCTGCCCACTGTACATACTTTTATGGACCATGCGGATGATGTCATCATTTACTAATCCTCAAGTCATTCAAAACCCACATAATTTTTATGTCATGGAACTATGAGTGGGTGATATAGCAAAAATACTGCAATTGAAAAATAAAAAGAAACAACATTTCTTTGTGGGGGCGTTCTTTGTCTGGGTTGCAGCCAGAAGGGCATCCGCTGCGTAAAACATGTGCTGGATAAGTTGGCGGTTCATTCCACTGTGGCAACCTCTGATAAATAAGGGACTAAGCCGAAGGAAAATGACTGAATGAATTCTTTGTGAGGCTGGTTTTAGTATTTTGCAAGTTGTCTGAGCATACAGTAAAGGCAAAATAATTCCTTATTTTAAAAGCAAAGCTTGACAAGGCAACAAAATATAAAATATAACAGAATGGCATACATATACAAAAAATGTGTTATATGTTTTTATGACAAAGGCAAAAAACACTGACAAAAAACATTCACATTACAAATTACACATAATAGAGAAATTAAACAAACAGTGGTTGATTTTTCAGGCACAGTATCCGTATTTAGCAGAAATTGAATGAATAACTTGGAATAGAATTTAATTGAATTCTGTGGGATATTTAGTGAGATGTTCAGACATGTTTTTAAACTGAATTCTGGTGTATACTTTTAAGCTCCAGTAAAGAAAAATCTCTACAAATATTTTAAAGAGTATCTGTTTTTCTGTAAATCTAACAAATGTGTTGAAAGTGTACAGTTTTTGTAACTGTTTAAAGAGAGCTTAAATATAAGGGGCTTGTTTTTTTTTTTTTTTTTTTACAAAGCAACATATTTTGCTTTATGGATTATTAAGTAAATCTTTAGGATTTGCAAGCAAAATTTGAAAGCACTTTGCTATAGGAGATTTATCTCTCAATAAGTACTTATGTTTAATCAGCAGTATTGAAATAGTTGTTTTAAAAAAATGTGACATCTAGAATTTTACACTCATTGCTAAAAATAAACAAAAACACACAATAAGTACAAACCATGTATAGCATGAAGAAGCCTATTAAAATATTATATAATAAAGTAATATCACAAAATCATTGACATTTTCCTTAGCATCTGAGCACATAGCCATTAAGGCAGTTCTTTAGCCATTGAGTACAATAATTTTACATTTATTATTGCAGTGCATTGTGGGATTAAATGAGTGCATTATGTTTTCGGACACCACTATAAAAGGCTGCACCCTCAAGCAGTGAATGCGGGGTTCAGTTTCACACAGTCACTCTGTCCTAAATGAATCAGGAGTTTTGAACAAATCATTTGAACGAATGGACTTGATAAATGGTTCAACTTCCCTCCATGTACTGGCGGTCAGATTTATCCATGAGAAACCTAGACCAGTCCAGTTAAAAAACTTGAATTCATTTATTTATTAATTCATAAATTTTTCCATATTTTTCAAAGGGCGCCACACCAGAATGAACTGCCAACTATTCCAGCATATGTTTTACGCAGTGGATGCCCTTCAAGCCACAACATACTGGGACACACCCGTACATTCTGGCATTCACACACACACACACTCATAAGCTACAGACAATATAGATCATCCAATTCACCTACTGTATAGCGCATGTCTTTGGAAAGTGGGGCAAACCAGAGCACCCAGGGGAATCCCACGCAAACTTAATTCATTTAATTTAATTTAAACATTAATTAATTACAATATAATGTAGCAGATAAATTGCACCAGAATAATGTTTAATTAAGCCAAACCTGGCCACCCTATAACGTGATGGTGTGACACTGACAACGGTGATGAGGATCCAATTGCTGTTTAATATGAAGTCAGTATAGCAGTGGTCATCGGGGGCAAGCAGATGTATACAGGTAGATCAAAATCGTGCTCTATAAACAGGCAGAAGGTCAAAAGGCTGGCGGCAGGCAAGGATAAACAAATAGCAAGGCTAAGACAGGAATAAAGAAAACGCGTTGTAAGGTCACTTTACAGATAACAAAACTCAGCAATGACAGAGCGTGTTTTTTTCTAATTATGTAGTGTGTGTAATCAGTCTTTGACAGTCCTCCGATGGTGTGTGTGCACAATCAGTCGTGATATGGAGCAGGAGTGTGTGTGTGCTGCATGACTGGAAATGTAGTCCTTAAACAAATCTGTAGTTCACGGAAATTGTGTGTGTGTGTGTTTCAACCAGCGATCTCTGGCTGTAGATTGCTGGTGATCATAACACACACACTCTTACGGACAATGAAAAGTCTGTCATCATTCACTAATGTTTGGGTCATTCGTTTAGTCTGTAGCATGGTGACCTGATCCAGTACATAGTGGATATTGTAACACCCACTTCGGTAATGCCCATGCTACTGTGACGGTTGGGTTTAGGGTTAAGATTGGAGTAGGCGAAGACGTTAATAAATATGAGGGTTGGAATAGGTGTAGATGTTAAAAACACACAGTGTAATGGGTAATTTAATAATTAATAAAAGATTATTCTTGTTTCCAGTAAAAAACACTTTGCTCTTCCATGTCCACTATGTACAGGACTGGATCCAGTATGTTATCTTTCTACAGGATGCAGTGAGAACACACTCAGAATATCTCATTAGCTTTAGTATGAGCATAATAATTCATTGAACTAAATTTGGCTGTAATATCACTAACATACACTTGTGTCTCATTCGTTTCATACATTATTCAAAGCTGCCACTGACTTAGTTCGCGCATACAGGCATTGTGCGATCAGTTTCTTTCTGCTGCTTCATGTAAAGGACAATTGAGTTCAGTGTAGTTTCACAGTCTACTGGCTTTCTTTATTACTCTACTACTATCAAACTATTCATCCTGATTACAATCTTTGACTCATACCCCAAAGGCGTTTAGTATTCTGTATAAAGAAGGCAATGGTGAAATTGCTGCATTGCACAATTACAGTAATGGATGATGTTTGGAAGCCGCCGTGTGACGCCTCTTCCATTCATTTTGGCTTAGTTCCAGGAGTCCATCTTCATCTAATAATCTGCGGCCGTTGAATCTGCTACATCTGATCATTTCTGTTTCTCTCCATCTCTTATTATAGCAGTATCTGTTTCTTTTTGTGCGTTGGCGACTAGAAGACGCTGAGCTTGACTAAACTGCAGTGAAATCTCCCCACTGCAGAGATTACAAGACCTGCACAGCCTCTCAATGTGTGTGCGTGAGAGAGGGAGAGATAGTTTATACTCGCTTTTACAGAGAACATTTGCTCAAAATAATTCTGGCTTCCTGCCGCTGGTATTTTCTCTTTTATTCTCTTTGATTTCTACGTTTTAAGACTCTCTTTTCAGTTCTGTGGCCCTGATATACTGCAACAGAATATGAATCATGCTACTGTAATCATCTCGGCTTTGTCGCTTTATCCACACAGATGGTTTTTAAAGCACAGATCATAAAGACTGGCTGACAATGGAAAAATAACAAAAGAACAGGTAGTAAAAAGACAATTTACTGTGTTTCATTTCTGAGTGATCACCCGCATGGTGGTGATTCATCTTTTGAAAGCCTACAATAAATAAACGAGCACTTGAGCTTTCTTTAGTACTTGACTGGGTGTCTCTTTTCCCTGTAAGGTTGTATAGATTAAGTTTATTGGTTTAACATTATTGTAACGTTTAGTAAAATGTAACTCTAGCTTCCGACAAAATGGCATGGCTTCTGGTTATTGTGAATAACTCTTATTAACCTGGCCCTGTAGGTGGAAACAGCGAAAGAAAAAATACCAAATGGGATAAAATGACTTTCTATATTTTCTATACTATATTTACAATCTGGATTGAGACAGTTCGGTGGATGGGGATGATTGGGAGGCCATGATTGATAAGGGCTGATGGAAGGAATTTGGCCAGGACACTGGGGTTAACACCCCTACTCTTTAGGAGAAGTGCCATGGGATTTTCAACGACCACAGAGAGTCAGGACCTCGGTTTAACGTCTCATCCAAAACACAGCGCTCACTGAAACCTCATTCGCACTACAAGCGACTCGCAGCGGCAAAGCGACAATCGACCGTTCATTTCAACGGAGAGTGAGCGACTTCTGGTGACCTCCATCTACGTGAGCGTCAGCGACTGTTGGCGAAAAGGTGGGCATGTCGAAACTTCAGTTTCAACTTTATGCAAATGAAGAGCGACTTTCTTGAGCGACAGCCAATAGGAGCACTGGTAGAGCTCACGTGATCCTTTCTCATCTCGCTCAAAGGCTGGTTGTATTCCTGCACAAACATGCATTTGCAACAGGATGCCACCCAGGGTGACAGGCAGCTATAAAGTTGAATGAAGTCTGAATAAGACATGACAGTATAGTGTCCCCTTCACTTTACTGCAGCATAAGGACTTACACAGACCTCAGGTTGAGTGCCCCATGCTTGCTTCACTAACCACTTCCAACAGCAACCTAGTTTTTTCCTGTTTGGTCTCCTATCAAGGTACTAACCAGGCTTAGCACTGCTTCACTTCAGTGATCTTTGGTCTTGGGCTGCAGGTTGATTTGGCTGTGGTGGTTTCTGAAATCGAAGGAAATCATTCTGCAGTTTGACAAGTTTGCATCACTTTTTGGCTTTGTTTTTGTGCTACATCCGAAACCAGTACTGGGAAACATCTAAACACACTCATTCATACACCAATTTAATTTATTCAATTCACCTTTACCTGCATGTCTTTGGAGAATTTTGTTAAAAATCTGCAGATTTATGTGGAATGATTTTAGGAGTATCATTAAAAAACTTAATTCATTCATTCATTTTCTTTTCGGCTTAGTCCCTTTATTAACCTGGGGTCGCCACAGCGGAATGAACCGCCAACTTATCCAGCATTTGTTTTACGCAGCGGATGCCCTTCCAGCCGCAACCCATCTCTGGGAAACATCCATACACACTCATACTCTATGGACAATTTAGCCAACCCAATTCACCTGTACCACATGTCTTTGGACTTGTGGGGGAAACCGGAGCACCCGGAGGAAACCCACGCAAACACGGGGAGAACATGCAAACTCCACACAGAAATGCCAACTGACCCAGCCGGGACTTGAACCAGCAACCTTTTTGCTGTGAGGCGAACATGCTACTCACTACGCCACCGTGGCGCCCTAAAAAACTTAATATAAGAAATAAAAAATTATACATTTTTAACTTTTATTTAATGTTTACAATGCG
Organism: Danio albolineatus; assembly: GCA_903798035.1. Lineage (NCBI taxonomy): Eukaryota > Metazoa > Chordata > Actinopteri > Cypriniformes > Danionidae > Danio > Danio albolineatus. The sequence goes on from CAIGQQ010038283.1 coordinate 2,212,638, forward strand.
AAGCCAATTAGATCTACTTATTCGGTAAATAAACATGAACTGTATAAATCATATAACTATTTTCATATTAGTCCAATAATTATACTGAAGTTAATTTAAAAACTGAATAAATATAAATCTACACACATTTACTCAAGTAAATAAATAAACTCAATACTTGGCAAAAAATATGCGGAAATCTGCAGAATTCTGCGCACGGAGATTCTGTGTGGGCCTAGTAATGGCCAACATTGTCACACACAATAATAATTCATAATTTAATCTCAATAATTATCCTTAAATTTAGTTTGTGTGACGATGTTCTTGCAAGAAGTCTGTGTACTGCCAAAAAATGTGTCCCTGTCAACTTATTTGTTAGTATAAGGATTATTAGGTGGATCATTGTGTTTTAAGCTTATTGGTTTCGATTAAGCAACTGGGTAGCATTATCAGAAGGGATGCTTAATTTAGCAGGGGTGTCATTTTTGATAATACATTTTTTTTTTTGCTACAACTACAAAAATGCACTCTGTTCTTTGTGTGTGGATTACTCAATTAGCTGGATTTGGTTAATGATGATTTGACACAATCCAGGATTGTTTCGTTCTTCAAAACTCATCTGAGAGTTGTTATCACAGTAGTGATAAAGTTTTTTTTTTTAATTATAAATAAAAAAATATATAAATAAAACTGTACAAAAGAAGTACAAAAACTCAGGGTTAGTCCTTGCCAAGGGGTTTAAAGAGGTTTAAAGAGAACATTTGTTAATACGGACTTTTAAGATACAAACACATGCTATTTAAAATCTTTTTTTTTTTTAAGACTTAACAATTTATGGGATTCCTGCACACGTTTTGACAGCTATATGTTGGTGATTTGATGCTTTGCAAAAGTTGCAGACCCTTTTACCAATATCAAAATGCTTTTTTGATGGGAAATTAATTTAAACATTCAGTTATTCCTTATCCCACCTGATTAAGAAACTTGAGAAGACCTAATATAATAAATAAAAAAATCATTCTAACTGTAAAACTAAATAAATTAGCAAATACTCTTGACACACGAAAGAGTAAAGCCTGCAGGCCACAACAAATATAGAAAGTTATTGCATATGATATTTAACAAACCGTTTACTACAAATTTGATGTAATTTTCCTTAGATGAATAATTGAATATTAAACAAATGATGTCATTACGCTGCTGTGCTGTCGGCCAACCATTGCATTGCTGATCATAATTTCGAGGAACGATAGATCTGTCCTTCACAACACACGCAGCTATCTCAGATCAGTTCCTCCAGACATTTTAATCTGATCTGGTTGAAGAACCAAATTAGCCAGAGATTAGTTATCAAGATTAAAAGGTTCCAGGATCTGTCAAATCATCCTAGATTTTTAAAACATCGTATGAATAATGGAGGCGCCACGGTGGCCTAGTGGTTAGCGCGTTCGCCTCACAGCAAGAAGGTTGCTGGTTCGAGCCCCGGTTGGGTCAGTTGGCATTTCTGTGTGAAGTTTGCATGTTCTCCCCGTGGTTGCGTGGGTTTCCTCCGGGTGCTCCGGTTTCCCCCACAGTCCAAAGACATGTGGCATAGGTTATTGGGTAGGCTAAATTGTCCGCATAGTGTATGAGTGTGAATGTGTGTGTGTGGATGTTTCCGAGGGATGGGTTGCAGCTGGAAGGGCATCTGCTGCGTAAAAAATATGCTGGATAAGTTGGTGGTTGATTCCGCTGTGGCGACCCCGGATTAATAAAGGGACTAAGCCGACAAGAAAATGAATGAATGAATGAATAATGGACCCCAGGTTACCGTATTCATTTCCAATAGAGGGGGAGGAATTGTTTTCCCCCACGCCCAGGCCACAACCCATCTATGACAGGACACTGATAAAGTCTTAAGTGTTCACCATACTGTTGTGCTAGTTACACAAACAAATTGTTCCCAAAAAGCAATGCAATGCAGTTTGCTATTTTGATACTCCTGGCAGTGGAAATGGAATTAAATGCAAGCCATACACCACTTTACAAACAGTACCACTCAGTAGGAAAGAGCATGCATTACAGGATGTTTTTTTTTATAATTCAATGACATCCAATTGTGACAAAAGATCAGGTAAACTTTGATTTCTCTTGACCTTTAAGGGTTGCAAAGTGTGTTTCAAATCATACACAGTATTAATTATGCAATACGCTATTTCAGATGCTATTATGATTCTGCACTAGGTTTGTCTGGAACTGTTTTCAGAGCAAAGATCAGACAAAGTCATTTGCAATATTGTCTCTAAAATGTGATTTTTAATTGACTTGTTTGTTAATTGAACCACTGCAGCCTATAAGAGCCACACTGTCTGCATTGCCTGTGACATATTGCCGCAGGTAATCACAGCACTTTAAAGTAATTATAATACTTATGCATATTATATTTCTGTACGTGCAGTTGTGCACAAGAAAACAGATTAATCTCTCGCCATTTTGTTGCTGTATATTGCTTTTCTTACCATCTGTTGTTCTTGATGTTGAAGTAGCTGTATGCTTTTCTCAGCGTTTCTAAGTCGACAATCAACCCCATTTGACCCTGCTGAGAAAATATAATCGGCCTATAAGTGTGTGTCCCCTACAGGCCAACATACACCAACATTTCCTGCAGCCGCAAAAGCCCCAGTCGTCACTAAACTGCTTACATTGTGTGCAGCACCTTTAGATTTGCTCTGCATCGCTTGTTTTGATGACATTATAGACTGTTGGTTTGATATGTTAATAACAAACAGAGGTTGGGCTAAAGATGAGATGTGCCATTTTGGTGCCTAAGTTTCTTTACATACAATGTATAACACAAGGGGACTCAAATCATCAGAGGAAACCAACTGAAACCAACATTCAAACCCTTTCAGTGTAAAACTAATATTACTGTCTACTTTCTCCATTTGAGTCCATGAAATATTTAATTAAATTATAATGTCACTTGAAGTAAAAACAAATAATTCATTAATTTAAGAATCTATGTTTCAGTGGATATTGCATTAAATTAGTTAAATTGCAAATGCAGTATAATTCATACTTTCATTGTTAAATAAGTTAATCAAGTTGAAGACAGCACAAATGAGCAATTCCAGCGTTATGAATGTGATTTTTGCAGAAAAATCTCAAACAATAAATTCACATAGAAAGTATACGTTAACGTTATACTGAAACATCTGTTTATATTTTCCAAAACAACTAACCAGGGGCGCCACGGTGGCCTAGTGGGTAGCACGTTCGCCTCACAGCAAGAAGGTCGCTGGTTCGAGCCTCGGCTGGGTCAGTTGGCATTTCTGTGTGGAGTTTGCATGTTCTCCCCGTGGTTGCGTGGGTTTCCTCCGGGTGCTCCGGTTTCCCCCACAAGTCCAAAGACATGCGGTACAGGTGAATTGGGTAGGCTAAATTGTCCGTAGTGTATGAGTGTGAATGAGTGTGTATGAATGTTTCCCAGAGATGGGTTGCGGCTGGAAGGGCATCCGCTGCGTAAAAATATGCTGGATAAGTTGGCAGATCATTTCGCTGTGGCGACCCCGGATTAATAAAGGGACTAAGCCGAAAAGAAAATGAATGAATGAATGAAAACAACTAACCACACAGTTATGGGATCAGAAAAATATCAATCTGTAAATATTTTTTATATTTTAAATGAGGAAAATACCCATATGTTATGGATGTGACCAGAAAAGTCTTTTTAGAGTTTGTAAAAGTTTACACTATACAGTTTACACCATACAACATGGTTGAAATTCTGTAAATTAAACCGCACAACCTAAAAGAAATAATGATAATCAAGGAATGAGAGTCGGTTCTCTGCAGAAAAAAAGATTGATTTTGGTACATCAAATATATATTTTTAAAAACATTGACAGAGACATATTTGAGGGTTTTTACAATATTTTAAAATACAAGCCAAAAGAAAAAAAAAACTTAGAAAGGGTTTGGCTGTGTTGGTGAAAACATTTTTTTTTTCATGGCAAGGTTGACATTTGCATGGAATTGCTTAAATACATGTGCATATGCCAGTCTGATCTCACGAGAAAACGTAAGCGTTTTATGTTTTTTCCAGTTTGTGGCTAATTCGTACGAATTCGTATGAGTTCAGTCGTACGAAAATGTACGATTTAAAAAAGAAGGCGTGGCACCCAACTCCACCCCTAAACCCAACCGTCATTGGGTGATGAGCATACCGTACTAAATTGTACGAATTAGATCGTACAAATTAATACGTATTAGCCACTAAATCAAAAGTTATGAATTGCCGTGAGATAGCGTTGCATATACTGATATAAATAGCAGAAAGAATATTTGTGTGTTCATATTCTTTAATATAAAACAATACATACTGTAGGATTGTAGATCTGAGGAACAATTATCATGCTCAAATCTCCAACATCTCAATGACTCTGACATACCAACTTTTAAAGTAACAGAACGATCCGGTTACTAACGTAACCCTCGTTCCCTGAGGGGGAACTGCTTACCAGGCAGGCAAAGCCCTCGCTAATGGCTTTATCAATACGATCGCTGACGTACCAGGAGGGGGGCAGCACGGAGTGTGAGGGCTGATTCGGGGAGAGCTGGGGTCCAAAGTTTGGTCTGTTCATATTTGACCCCAAGTTAGGTTACAAATTTTATTATATTTATTAATGTTTTAAGTGAACGAAACCTTTTCAATAGGTCAAAACTGTTCAATGGGTAAAACTTTTAACCAAAGTAAAAATATTTATGACAGTTACTTAGGGTTTTATGGCTGCATTGTGATGCTTAAATTTATTTATTTATTTTTTTTAACAAAATGATCAAATAATTCTAGTGGTAAATATCGCAAACGTTTTAATTTAAGCTATAATTACACTGAATTAAAATGTAGTTCAATTTTATGGTACGACAGCCGTTATTTTTTTGCACAATAAAATAAAAATTCTTAATGTAATGTAGCAAAAAATGAAGCTGTGTAACACTTATTCCTGTCATTCATTTATTAATTTTCCTTCAGCTTAGTCCCTCAAGGATCACCACTGCTCAATGAACCGCCAACTTATCCAGCATATGTTTTACACAGTGGATGCCCTTCCAGCTGCAACCCAGTACCGGGAAACATTCATACACTCTCACATGCACACACAGATTTTAGTTTATTCAGTTCACCTGTGGTGCATGTCTTTGGACTGTGGGGGAAACCGGAGCACATAGAGGAAACCCACGCCAACTTTGGGAGAACATGCAAACTCCACACAGAAATGCCCAGTCGGGACTTTAACCAGCAACCTTCTTCCTTAGAGGCAACAGTACTCACTGAGCCACCGTATTACCCATTCCTATTAATATTTTTAAATTCTTTTTCTGGCATGAAAACTACTTTATTGTCTTGATCTGCATAAAAGTCCTATTGATTTTTCCAGAAATAATGTCCTTCACATAAATTTGTGTTATGTTAATTTTTTGTACACAAAGACAATAATATTTTGTATTAATAACTTAATAAAAGATTCGAGGCAGCATAACATAAAATGATCAGTGTGGCATTTCTAAATGAGCTCCTTGCTGAAATGTGCAGCGTCTTACATGATCTCTGGAGTCTTCATTACAATAATGAACATCTGGAGACAAAAGTGTCTTTCATGCCACCGTGAGTCCAGCTTTGCCAGACATGCATCTGTCATTCACACTTAATGCTCCATTTAATAGAAGCAAGTGTATAATCTCAGCAAAAAAAGGGAATTTCTCCGGAGTGAATCTATGAACTGGTTTGTTACCGTACCAGCAGAGCAGTATGCAGTTGTTGGTAATTGCTGTGCTGGTTCTGCAGCAGCAGATTGTAAGTGCTTGGTCACACAGAAAGCTGCTGGATCAGGCAAGAATTTACACTGCAAGAAATCAGCAAATCTGCTAAACTGTTTTGTGCATTGCAACACATGTTCTGTGTAAAGGTGTCACGGCATCTCTTTCTACTTGTCTACTGTTCCTTTGTTCAGATGCATCATTCACTCTTTCTACCTTTCCTCTGCTTTTGATGTCTAATAATAGCCTATTATTAGTTTGATAACTGATAATCAGATATAAAATCCTAAAATTATTTGTTTATTTTCCTGTTAATTATTGTATGTATGTATATTAATTAGAAATTTAAAAAAAGATAGTTTGTTCTTTTATTTATTTGTTTATTCGTCCACCCATTCCCAGCAAGTTTAAGCCTCGTGTAACATTTGAGCTCTCCCCCTTTACATAAATTAATGTCTTGAATGTCTATATATTTTATTCTAATTACTTTTTTTTTAACTATAATAAAACATCCATCCCCTTAAAATGACAATTTAGGAAAATATAAGATTTAATATACTTTTTTTTTTACCTCCATCTGCAGTTTGTACAGTGGGCACTGAGTTTTTCACTCTTTGTTATATTGCAGCCATTTGCTAAAATCATTGAAGTTATTTTCTTTCGTCAATGTATACACAATACCCCATATTGATAGAAAAGAACAGAACTGTTGACATTTTTGCAGATTTATTAAAAAGAAAAACTGAAGTATTCAGAACCTTTGCTCAGTATTCAGTAGAAGCACTCTTTTGGTCTAATACAGCCATGGGTCTTTTTAGGCAAGATACAAGTTTTTCACACCGAGATTTGGGGATTCTTCTTTGCAGATCCTCTCCAGTTCTGTCAGGTTGGATGGTAAACGTTGGTGGACAGCCGTTTTTAGGTCTCTAGAGATGCTCAATTGGGTTTAAGTCAGGGCTCTGGCTGGACCATTCAAGAACAGTCACAAAGTTGTTGTGAAGCCACTTACACGTTATTTTAGGTGTGTGCTTAGGGTCATTGTCTTGTTGAAAGGTAAACAGCCCAGTTTGAGGTCCTGAGCACTCTGGAGAATGTTTTCATTCAGGATATCCCTGTACTTGGCCACATTTACCTTTCCCTCAATTGCAACCAATCATCCTGTACCTGCAGCTGAAAATTATCCCTACAGCATGATGCTGCCACCACCATGCTTCACTGTTGGGACTGTATTGGACAGGTTATGAACAGTGCCTGGTTTTCTCCACACATACCGCTTGGAATTAAGGCCAAAAATTTTATTTTGGTCTCATCAGACCAGAGAATCTTATTTCTCACCATCTTAGAGTCCTTCATGTGTTTATTTAGAAGACTTCATGCAGGCTTTCATGTCTCTGGCCATTCTGCCATAAAGCTCTGACTGGTGGAGGGCTACAGTGATGGTTCCTTTGCTATAACATTCTCCCATCTCCCGACTGCATCTCTGGAGCTCAGCTGCAGTGATCTTTGTGTTCTTTACCTCTCTCTCCAAGGCTCTTCTTCCTTGATAGCTCAGTTTGGCCAGACGGCCAACTCCAGGAAGGGTTCTGGTCATTCCAAACGTCTTCCATTTAAGGATTAAGGAGGCCAATGTACTCTTAGGAAACTTAAGTGCAGCAGAAATGTTTTTTTGACCTTGGCCAGATCTGTGCCTTGCCACAATTCTGTCTCTCAGCTCTTCAGGCAGTTCCTTTGACCTCATGATTTTCATTTGCTCTGACATGCATTGTGAGCTGTAAGGGTTAATATAGACAGATGTGTGGCTTTCCTAATCAAGCCCAATCAGTAGGATTAGCTGGCTCAAATGAAGGTGTAGAACCATCTTAAGGATGATCAGAAGAAATGCTGTGTACATTAATGCTGTGTACATTAATGAAAACTTCAATGATTTTAGCAAATGGCTGCAATATAACAAAGAGTGAACAATTTAAGGGGGTCTGAATACTTTCTGTACCCACTGTATGCTCTGCTCTAGTTATGCAAGGCAAATGATTACAATCTGAAATCACTGACATGCTAACGTTTTCATACAGATGAAGTAAATGTTGTAAATAAAGCATGTCTCACAGTGATTCAAAAGACTTCTGCGGACTATTTTGAGATCACTAAAATCTGATACATTTTTAATGGGTATTTGTGTGTCCTTTGGGCTGGTTATGTATTCAACAGTTTTATCATACTGAAAGTGCCTTGTGGTGTTGCTAACATCATCATAGTAAGTCTCCTGCTTTTTGCCCTGAAAACAGCAAACACAGTCCTCAGGTGAAATCATCAGTCAGTTGAAAGTTTAATGCGAGACACTGCAGGAGAAGAAAACACACATTTTTCATACACCAGTCAATTTTGTGATTTGGAGCTGTTGGCTTTTCATAAATTTATTTTTTATTCTAATTTAAACAAAACTTCTAAAATTTTACACACACCAAATTCGACTTATTCATTGACCCCTGGGTTTAATCTGGGGTTTAAACACCCCTGTGTTTTGAGGAGAAACTCTTTTAATTTTGACTGAATTTCAGAAGATTTTCAACAATTTTCTGAAAACAACACAATAATTCTTGTCTAGAAAATGCTTCTTCGTTTAATACTTGGACTAGAAACAAGACAGAGCTCTAAAGTTTTTTGTTTTGTTTCTAACGAGAGGACTTTTTTAAATACTTAATTGGCATAATTGATTATGCTACTGAACATACTCTTCTGGCTGTTCTTAATTCCTGATGCTTGGAGTGATAAAAAGAGATCCCCAAAATCCCTTTTGTACAAATCTTTGTCTCTACCATATGCAAAAAATGCAACAAGACCTGACTTATCTGATTTTTATTCTAGGAATGTATGCACATAAACATGAAACGGTGATAGTTTCTCTTTTTTCTCTTTTAACATTTTCTAATACTCGTAATGCCAAAAATGTTTGCAAGTCTTATTTATTTGTTGATGTATGGTGATAACTCGTTATTGTTTGTACCCTGTTCACCTGTCCTGCCTTAAAGCAGTCCTTGTTTTGAAAAGCAGCCATATGGAAGCCATTCACATATATTAAACCAGCCACCAAACAAATATAAAAACAAAGCAGATCTGAATCTGAGTGCTTCAGCGCGTGTGTTTTTGTGTGTGTTCACTTTTTCTTCTCCTCTGGTTTACAGGAAGCATTGTGTATGTGGGCATGATGGTTGGCGCCTTCTTCTGGGGCGGCATGGCTGATAAGGTGGGCAGACGGCAGTGTCTGCTCATCTGCATGTCCTTAAATGGCTTCTTCGCCTTCCTGTCATCTTTTGTGCAGGGCTATGGCCTCTTCCTTCTCTGCCGCATGATTGCTGGCTTTGGGTGAGTTTGAGACATTACACGTGTTAAGTGCAAATGTGGATCTTGATCGAGACTTTTTTTTTGAGATTTTGCACATCACTTCAATACCATGAAATGTAAATTATAAATATATACACTAGTGTGTAATGTAGTCATTTAATCATGCAAAGATGCATTGACTTGATAAAAAGTTCGTTTTAATTTAGTTTAATGCAAAACTAAAATAATTAACATAAATGATGTAGGTGCTGTGTATTAAAAACATAGTAAAACTAATATAACAAGAAAATGTTACGCTTCACATTTGCTTTTCATTTGATTTGCTTTTCTCAACCACTCACTGGCAGAGCTCTGATAAAAAACACTGGCTGTTTTTAAAAGGGGAGGTGCTACTCTATTCCCCACCCTCTCTTCGTGTTTCAGTTAAAAGGGGTGGTCCAGCATGTATTTTTAAGAATTGGTTGTGTTAATAAGATGCAAAGCAATGTGCGCTCATGCTTCACTTGTAGAAAACCACGTTATATTTAAACATTTTTTAAATTTGATTATATGCAGCTACTCTGCTAACATGCGAACGACTGTCATATTTCCTAGTTCCTCTGAAAGGACCACCCTCAAGAGGCTCTGATTGGTCAGCTAACATATTGTGCTGTGATTCGAGGATTGGCTCCAAGTCACACCCCTTCGCCCCTTTTTGCTGTGTTTACACTCAGTCAGTGCAGCTGTTAGCAGTGTTAGCTACCAGAATCAAAAAAATAATAAATTAAGAGGATGAAGTTGAACCGCCTGCTCTCTAAAATAAAATCTGACAAGTGTCTTTTTTACATATATTCGAAATAAGCTTGTGTAAGTAATATAAAATATTCTCATATATTTTGCGAGTTTGTTATTTGAGATGTAGAACGCACGAAAGTGGCCACACAGACACTAAAAGTGTTCGCATAGAGAGACACTGCACGTGCTGCTGAAGATTGTGGGTGTTTACAGCAGTTTGACTGATAAATATGAATTTTCCTTTGTTTACCTCCTTGTTTACGTCCTCGCTACAACATACCGTACCAAAAACATAACCAAAACTCTGCATGTAGTTAATCAATTTTAACTAGGTTGTGGCTCACAATCCACAGCTTCGTCAGTTGGAGGAGTTTTAACAGAATCCAGCGCTGAACTAGAAGAGATTCTGGAAGCTGTCCTTTGTCAAATGCTAGCTATATATTTTTTTAGAATTCTCTGGAACATAATTGAAATTAAACTGTAAGCATTTCTCTCTTTGTGTCGTGTCTTTTGGAAGCCCAAATGCAAAAACAGAACAAGCTCTGAGATGTTGTTTATGTTCACACAGCTACATTAGACATCAACTAAAGTTTAAAATATAAACAATATATTAAATATATATATAAATATGAATTTGTAGCTAAACTGTTAGAGGTGCCAAACAACATTTCCCATTGTTTACATCCTTGTTTACATCCTTGCTACAACATACCGTTGACGCTAGACACTATGCATGTAAAATATCAATTTTAACAAATAAAACACTTACAGGTTGGCTCACAATCCACTGCTTCTTCTATTATGGTTGTAGCTGCTACTTCTTTGAAGAGTTTTAACCGTATCAAGCACTGAGCTGGGAGAGATTCTGGAAGTTCTCCTTTGTCAAATGCTAGCTATATATTTTTTATAATTCTCTAGAACATAATTAAAATGAAACTGTAAGCACTTCTCTCTTTGTGTCGTGTCCTATGAAAGCCCACATACAGAAACCGGAAAAGCTCTGTGGAAATAGCATTTGGACGGCATTTTCGTTTTCTCTGCTATAACATTACAGCACATCTATGTCCCTTTACTGTGCAGGATGTGTTTGCGTAACCAGAAGTTTCTGATTTCATTAAGCCAATGCATTTTTTGTAGTTTAATTTAATTTAAAACAATAAGAGTAATATATTAAAATAAAATAGGAATATTTAGCCTATTAAAACTCATTACGGCTAAAATCCTAAACGTTCTGCTTTGCCATCACATGAATAAATTATATTTTAAAAATACCACATATTTTATTATGTTTAACATTTTATAATATTTCAAAATAATCATCTTTTCACTGTGTATATAATTTAAGATCAAATTAAAATAAAGAGGTAGAAACAAATACAAAGTGGTACTTTTTTCACTTTATGATTGCCTCACAGCGCCCTGTAAAAATATGTCTCAGTTATTTAAGCAAGTAACGCACTATAGATAAAGTCTCCACCTGCCCTCTTAGCTGGTTTCATGAGAAACAATGTTTTTTTATTTATTTTTTATTAAGCCTTCTCTAAAACGAGACTGTATCCCCATCCTTCAGATAATAGTCTTTTTCAGACACACAATACATTACATCTGACTGGATCAATAGTCTCCGCAGTGCTGTTTTCTTGACTCTCTGGGGGCTTCACGGACACAGATGATGGAGTTATTGTGAAGGTTTAAACACTTTCAGCCTGTAATGACTAGCACTGATTCTGTGTCTCCTAATCAACATTTCACAGGATGTTGTTGCAACATAAAATGTCCCTATGGGCACAGTGATGAATGGTATCATGTCTGTTTCAAACTAATGAAATTTTTTGGAAATAATTAACACGTGTGATTGTTGGCAATTTGTAGATTGAACCCAAACTTCAGCTTAGAAACAGATTTTGTATTAAAACTGTACATTATTGTAATGCATGTAATGTATTGGTAAATGTAATTTTGTGTTTTCTAAAATAATGTCTCTTATGTTCACAGAGGCTTTAATTATTTGAATAAAATTCAGCAAAAGTAATGTATTGTATGTAATACTGGGAAATATTATTTAAGTTAAAATCTTTGGCTTATTTCCATTTCAATATATTTTGGAAAGTACTATATTCCTGTTGGATAATCCAGTTTCAGTATCAAGATTCTTGTTGTCAGTGTTACATGATTCTTTAGAAAACAGACAGCCAAAAATGGGTAATCCAAAGATTTTTATTTTATTTATTTATTTATTTATTTATTTATGTATTTATTTATTTATTTATTTATTTTATTTTATTTTATTTTATTATTTTTTTTATTTTATTTTTATTTATTTTTATTTATTTATTTTATTTTATTTTATTTTATTTTATTTTATTTTATTTTATTTTATTTTATTTTATTTTATTTTATTTTAGCTAAGCAATTGCTTGCATCCTTACTGAATGAAAGTGTTTACCTTTAAACACCTTTAAATGGTAGTATCAGATACATTTATCAGTAAGTCATGATATAAATAAGCCTTGATTTTATAAAATTGTAAGGTTATAATATTTAGTAATTGGTTTACACTGCATTTTGCCTGTGTTTTTCTTTCAAATATTGATCTTGAAGAAGACACTAACTTGCTCAGTAGTAGCAATCAAATGTAATCTTAGAGACTAAACTCATTGCTTTTCTGTGTAGACGAAGTGTAGTGTTTTAATTAAATCTAGACACAAGTTTTTTTTGTTGTTGTATTTTTTTTTACACCAGTAGTGCTCTTTTGTTTGAACATAAACACAAAAAACATAGCTGTAACTGCCATGTTGCTACATACAGCTACTTCAGCTATTCATACACCTAACATGAAGACGACTGTCATTTCCTAGGCCCTCAAGAGGCTCTGATTGGTCAGCTAACATAATGTGCTGTGATTTGCAGATCGGCTCCACGTCACCAATAAAGCGTCACGCCTCCACAAGCACGCGCTTTGCCTCTGCTGTGTAAATAGTGTCAATCAGAGTAGCTGTTAGCAGAATCTGTTTGAGCCTGAATCAGACAGAAAATGAAAAGAATGAACCTCATGCCTGCTCCCTAAAATAAAATCTGACAAGCTTCTGTAACGAGTGAAAATAAGAGAGATTAGGAGGCTCCTTTAAGAGAGAATCACCATTTTATGTATGTGTGCTTGAACAGTCTGTAGACGCTTGTAACAGGAGAACCGCACATGTGCAGGACAGATGTTTATTTTTCTTTTTTCTCTGATGCTCAAATTAAGTTATTTTTCTGTAACACACAGTGACGCTGTTGATACAAAGGAGAATAAAGCGCAAGATGTGGAATGCGACCCATGTGAGCTATATTTTTATAGTTCTCTGGAACATAATTAAAATTAAATTGTGTCGTGTCCTTTGGAAGAAACAGAACAAGCTTTGTGGAAATAGTAGCGTTTGGACGGCATTTTAGCTTTCTCTGCTACATTACAGTGCCTCTGGCAACGCCCCTTCACGACATTGGGTATATGCATGTGCGTGTAACTGGAAGCCGCTGTGATTACACTAACCCAGATGTATTTTTTTTTAGACCCCGAACTTCGTTTGCTGTAGGCTTTGCTAAGCTAATTCTGTAATAGCATTGACTCCCTTTGCATTGAACTTTGAGCAATACTTTCAGAGATGTTGTTTATGTCCACACAGCTACGTTAGACTTCAACTAAAGTTTAAAATATAAGTAGTGGACCACCCCTTTAAGTCTTTACATGCAAAATGGCTAAACAAGTTGTCGTAATATTTTGTCATGAGGCGTTTTTCTATATATTTCCATTAGACTTCTTCTCCCAGGTGAATGTTGAACTGAAAGGAGGTTGTCCCATGTGTATGTTGCCTTTTGTTTTGTTATTTCTTTGTACTATGCAGTGCTGTTTTTTCTTTCTGTATCTCAAAGACACAATCTGTCAACAAATTAAAGAACAAACAGCGAAAAAATATATTTAAAAAAATGATATACTGTAGTTTACATTAACACCCCTCCAGAGTACACTGTTTTATTGCCATTATGACTAAGTAATTGTCATATTGTCACTTGTCAATTGTCACTGTCTTATCCGCACACAATGACACAAGCACTTGTCATTCTGAGGGCACTGACATGTTAATTGACACATAAATCTAGTTTTGAGAGATGAACAAAGGATTCTGAGGAACAGGCTGGCTGTTAATCCATGTTTTTTTGCTATTTGTACGTGTTGTTTTAATTTGCAAATTTCAGTTCTGATCTGAGAAATGTACCAAATCGACTGTGAAAAACTATGAGAGGAATGAATTTAAGTGGATCAGGGGATAGTGCACTCAAAAATGAAAACGCACTTGCTATTTATTCACCCTCAAGCACTTACCTTTATACGTTTTTTTTATTCTGTAGAACACAAAAGGAGATATTTAGAAGAATATCAGTTAAATTAAACCACTAATCACTGAAACAAATGCTATATAAGTCAATTGTTACAGGTTTCTTGCCATCTTCAAAATATTTTCTTTTGTCTTCAACAGAAGAAAGAAAGTCAAACAGGTTTATGATTAAAACAGGTTAATGGTTACAGATTTTTCAGTTTGAGTGAACTATCCCTTTAATAGCCCCCAGGAAAAGGTTTTTCTTTTTAGTGTTTAGCAGTTAAACACTAATTTTACATCTTACCATTACTAACATATCTTTAGATTCACTTAACAAATTACTCAGATCAACATTTCTTTGGTTTCAAAAAAGTCAGTAAAGTACTTATAAAAACGACAATTTTAAAGAGATAATTCACCTAAAAATGAAATATCCTCAGTGGTTCAACAGAAGAAAAGCTCAAACATGTTTGAAACAAGTGGATGAAAATAAATGGCTACATTTTAAATTTTTGTATGAACTGTCTCTTTAAATTCCTGATACTATAGGCCCTCTGCATTGGCCTTGAGGATGTGCTTCTCTGTTTTATTCCTCCTTGTCTTGTCCTCTAGGATTGGTGGAGCCGTGCCCATCGTCTTCTCATACTTTGCTGAGGTGTTGGCAAGAGAGAAGCGTGGCGAGCATCTGAGTTGGCTCTGCATGTTCTGGATGATTGGAGAGATTTATGCCTCCGCCATGGCCTGGGCCATCATACCTCACTACGGTCAGACAACCACAGCATGCATTAGTTTATTAATCATCATCATTATCATTATACAAGTTTTAACCAGTAGAAAATACTTTTATTAATATGTTACATTGTAGTGTAAACAAAAAATAGATTTTTTAATGTTGTCAATATTTTTCCCCATTTTTGCCTCATTTTTCATGTTTTAGTTTGAAGATTGACCTATAAAAGATAAAGAGTCATTTGATAGTATTAGATTGGGCACAGTGTTGGCTTGACTTAACATAGTTACTTAAGACTGGGACACACCAAGCTGACGGTTGATCATTGGGCAGCACACGATGCCTCTTGTCAGTTTAATGTCGACACAAGTTGTCCTGATTCAGCGTGTAAAATTGACATCGGCCATCGGCAAAAGAAAGCACTCTGAATGGTTATTCAGCAACAAATCAGTGTGTGAGAACAAAAGTCGAAGTGACAAAACCAAGCAATTGTTAAAGTCAAGAGGGAACACAGAAGCTGATGGTAATTCCGCTGTATCCAAATATCTGCAAAATATATGAATTAGATTGTCAGATATATCGTCATCTTAGAATTATAAGGTTCTATCTGACATTTTTGTCAAAATTGAGTTATTGACATATTCTTATTAATTTACAACTTATTTACATTATGGGATGTTTTTGTTTCTTTACATTTTAAGACTTTTTATTTAAAAAACAAATGTTACTCACGTACTGTTTGCTATGGAATGCAAAAACTTTGAAGCTCAATATCTCAAAATCATTCAGAACGCAGACAGAACCTTATAATTCCAAGCAGTAGTGGAAAGAGTACTGAAAAATCATACTCAAGCAAAAGTACCATTACTTGCCCAAAAATCTAGTGCAAGTAAAGTAAAAGTATTTGTTGTAAATATTGCTCAAAGTATGAGTAAAAAGTAGACCTTTTAAAAGTACTCAAGAGAAGTGAGTAGTGAGTATTACGCTGTAGAGAAGTTGATGCGTTTACAGAATGTTACGTTTACACATCCCTGCACAAACAACATGTAGTGTATTTAGGGATCTTCCTATTTTCGTTCGTTCCTTCCAACCTTCCTTCAAATATTTGTTTGTTCTCTCCTTCCTTCATTCGTTTGTTCCCTTCTTCCTTCGTTCACTCGTTCATATTTTTGTTACTTCCCACATTAGGTCCTTTTGTTCATTCATTCGTTTGTTCGTTCCTTCCTTCCTTAGTTTGTTCAGTTCTTCCTTGAATTCTTCCTTCATTCATTTGGTCCTTCCATCTTTCCTCCCTTCATTTGTTAGCTCAATCTTTCTTTCATATTTTTGTTCCTTCCTTCATTAGGTCCTTTGTTCATTCACTCGTTCGTTCCTTCTTTCGTTCGTTCGTTCGTTCGCTCGTTCGTTCCTTCCTTCCTTCCTTCCTTCCTTCCTTCCTTCCTTCTTTCCTTCCTTAGTTTGTTCAGTTCTTTCTTAAATCCTTCATTTATTTGGTTCTTCGATCCTTCCTTCCATTGCTTTTTCAGTTCTTCCTTTTATTTGGCCCTTCCTTCCATTCTTCATTCATTCCATTTGGTTATTGTTTAAGGCTGTTTGGTGATTTTAGTCGTCATACAGTCGACATCCATAATTTTCAGTGACATGCTCTCTATAAAAAGTCTCTGGATTATTGCGTGTAAAGATTTTGAATATCTTCTTGGACATTTTTTATGTTTCCAAAAGGTTTGCTGCATTTATAAAGTGTCCATGTCTTGAGGTTGATGTGATTTACTTTCTATGTGTGATTTAATTGAGCTGAAATCACAGGACAGATTTTTCTACTTTAGACAATGACCGAAGACAAGAAAGAAATAAAGTAGTGACTGCTGGTTGAAGAAAAGTAGTGGAGTAAAAGTACCGATACTGCACTAAAAATGTACTCAAGGGAAAATAAAAGTACACAATTTTAAAACTACTCAGTAAATTACAATTTAAGAGTTCACACTTAGCTGATGATTGATTATAAAGCTAGTTTGGCATGCTGTCCCGGGATAGAGCCCCGAGCTCATAAGATTCTCGAGCCCGGGGCTCCCTCCTGTTTCAAGGCAAGAGGGTAGTGTGAGCTCGGCTAGATCTCGAGAACTCCCCTGCTGGAGTAGCTGAGGGACAGATAGTGATTGTTCTTAGGAGATAGCTACTTACTAGGGGCATGTCTATGGTGTCTATTTGGATTAGTCAATTAACTTAAGTCGCATGTTTTTGGACTGTAGGAGGAAACCGGAGAACCCGGGGGAAACTCACGTGAGCACGGGGAGAACTTGCAAACTTCACACAGAAACGTCAGCTGGTTCGGTAGGGACTGAAACCAGGGACGTTCTTGCTGTGAGGCAACAGTGCTAAGCACTGGGCCGCCGGCCACCCATCTAGAAAGGAGGAGGAATAGGGGTGGAAGGGGGGATCCTTCAAAGCGAAGATAGCTGTGATACGCAAGCAGGGGTATTTATAGTAACTTAGGAATCGTCTGATTGGTGCGTTGTGAATTGGATAATGCAGGTCAGCTGCTAGCAATCATAAGCACGTGATCCTCTCGAAATTTGTTTATGAATAAACTCCACTTCCTGAGAAAAACTACTCACTTAAAGTACTTTGAGTATTTGTAATTAGTTACTCTACACCACTGATTCCAAGGTGACTATATTTACTCAAGCGAATTCTTCTGTAACAAGTGCTATGAAAATGGTATTAATCGCTGCTTTGTTTACACATGTATGCCAGCAGCTAGCTTTCTGCTACTCTCACATGGTCGCCCACTGAAGCTAAACAGGGCTGTGCCTGGTTAGTACCTGGATGGGAGACCACATGGGAAAGCTAGTTTGCTGCTGGAAGTGGTGTTAGTGAGACCAACAGGGGGTGCTCAACCTGCAGTCTATGGGTCTTAACGCCCCAGTATATTGATAGGGGCTCTATCCTGCTCAGTGAGCACTGTCTTCAATCAGCTGGTATGTGGTGTGTGGTCTGGCGCAATAAGGCTGCTGTTGTGTCATCTAGGTGGTGGATGTGTAAAGGGCTTTGAGTGTCAAAGCGATATATATATGTAAGGAATTGTTAATTGTATGCATGCATCAAAAGATCCAGGTTTCTGTTTGTGAAATGACTCACACAGGTGCAAAATGCTTTTCTTTTCAGTTGATTGTTCTCCATTTTTTGGTCCAGTGGGATCAGACATGGCCTACACAAGGCAACAGCAGTTGGTTATTATCTGCACTAGTTCCTTGGCTTTGGTGTGTACCGGCCTTTACATCATTTAACATGGCAGGCCGCCATATTGTATTAGTTTTAAAGTGCAGATGACACCAGAGTGACCAGAGTTATGGTCAAGAGCCATGGGAATGGAGCAAGTAAGCGCTGATGACTCTCACCTATGTGCCATAAAGGTCTCGAGTACCATGGAGGATTGAAAAAAAGGATGAATGACAACAGAGAGAGATAAGAGAGGACCGGGCCTGGGTCACTTTATGTTTGGTTTCTGTTTTGGCAGCAGTCAACAATGAGGGTAATTTTGTTTTGTGTTTATATATTAAAGTTCTTTAAATGTTTGTTGGTTCTCTGCCTCCTCCTCCAAATTGCTATAGAAAGCAATATACTTATCAGTGGTGCCAAAAGCCAGAAAGAGGGACACATTGTTCAGATGCCCTCAGGGAGAAGAGCAAGTTCTTGGGAGTTAACCAGAGTGGGAGAGAAGACTGTGATGTTAATAAGAAGGCAACCAAACTGCAGATGTGGATAGGGATGTGTGATATGGCAGTTATTGATGTGTCAGATTGAAATGTCTCAACAATCCACTTTTAAGGAAATCATCAGTTACAATTCTAGTACCACCATATACTGTACAATGTAACAGACATTCACATCAAATAGTATCTCAGTGGTAGAGTTGTATCTGGTTTCTGGACATGTACACCTAAAGAGTGCATATGAAGACTTGGTTATCTGACTTCTGATCATGCTAGAACTGTTTAACCACACAAGATTTACATGTAAACACAGTTTCTATGTCTAAAGTGAACGTAAACAGTTAAAAGAGAATGGATGTGTGACTCTGATGTATGCAGACATGCTGTAGCTTGCCATTAAAGGATAATAATTTTAATAATAATAATAATTAAAAAAAAACTCAGATTTCAGGTAGCATTGTTGAGTGAGTCACGATTTAATGTGAGTGATGTGTTCTTCAGAATTAGATTAGATCAAGATGTCACTGATGTAACTGATAGCGTAGTGATTCAGGATGTGGAAGGTGTCGGGCGCATTAGCATTGTTTAGCACTTGAAATTCATCAACTAGCTTGGTGTATACCTTGGCTTCTGTGAGTTGTTGAAGGGTTGCTGGAATGAGAGGATTCAAAGGGTAGCTGAACTTGATGGTGGCATTGTTGAGATTGATGCATGGCTGTAAACCTCCCCTTCTTTTTAACAAAGAAATAGCCAGGTATACGGTCAAATAAATCCATTAATCAGAGCCTGTTCAATGTACTCCGTCATGGCTTGAGTTTCTTGGTGTGGCAGCTGATAGACTTGTCTTGTGGGGGCATGGCCTTAGGCAGAAGGTCAATTGTACAATGCCAAGGATGATGAGAAGGTAATTAAGTGGCTTTGGATTTTCTGATCACCTCTATACATTCTTGGTTATTTATCTTGGTCTTGACATTGCGGTTGGGACTCTCAAATGCTGGTCATCAGACAGAGTCTGGAAACTGCGATTCGTTCAATGGGCAATAAGACCACTGCATCAGCTCACTATGAAATTGAAGGATCATGAACTGCTAGTAAGCCTAGCATTGAAACATGATGCTCTTCTGTTAAAACATACTAATGTTCATCTGCAACAGTTTAGTCAGTCATTTGATGCCTTTACTGATGTGGATGTTGTTAACAGCTCTGATAGGAACAGTGGAACAGTGGGATGTGTAGACATCGCCAGTTAAGTAATGAGATTCAAAGCAGCCCAAGAGTCGATCAGTAAAGTCAAGGTAACAAATGTACTTTAAAAATGTGTTAACACTCACCTGGTCATAGTCAGAATGCCGAATGCCACCCCTGACAGTCATGCAACGTTAAAACAACTGCCATCTGACAACGTTGAAAATCATCTAGTGTGAACTTAGTGTGAATATTAGATGCAGTCTTCATCAGATTATGAATGTGAATAGACAGAGTCCCAAAATTATATAAAAGAAGACAGGTCCTTACTCTTACATGCCAGTTCTTTTGAGTTGAGTAGTTAGACGCTGTCAAAAAATGGCTACGATTGCGTCCACATCCACTGTGGGTCTGCAAGAGTTCTAACCCCAATAGCAAATCATCAGTGGAGCAGTCTTTTTGTGAGAGATTTAGTAGTTGGGATAAAATATTCCAGCACTCCACTGAATATTCAAACACTTCTTTTAGTTGCTTCAGGAAATAATCAAAGATTGAACCAATCAATGGTTCACTCTCCCAAACTGCTGCAGCCAATCGATTGCTTTGCCAGATAATAGCAACATTAAGAAAGTACATGTCTTTTCTTGATTTCAGTGTTCACATTGGCTTGCAGGATAAAGCCGCAACACTGATCAACAAACCCATTAAACGTATCTGGCAGTGCTAGTCTTACCATGGATTGTGATGCAATCGAATGTAATGTGTAAGGTGTTTGTTTTCCGACTAAAGTTTGGAATACACTTCAGAATTTTGCTTAGTAGGTTATTGGCACCTGTAGTTGAGAAATTCATCAGTAGTGAAGTTTTCTGTTATGAGAATGTGGTGTCAGTTTAACAGTTGAACAATGTTCAATAGTAATCAACATCCCACCCTGCAAAAACTATTTTCATTAAAGTATCCCCCAAGCATTGAACTCCCTCCCATAAGTGTTCTCACTTGTCACTGCATGATTTCAGGAATATTTAGCTGAATTTAGGCATTTGGTAGCTGCTATTAGTAAGCAGGAGAGTCCTGGATCATACAGCAGAAGTGGGATGTATGCGTAATTCACAATCGGAGTCAATAAAACAGGCTCAAAACACAATCGTAGACACAATCGACAGTCCAACCAGCCAAAAAGAGCAAATTCCAAAATAGATGTCCAAGCAAACAGGACAATGGCAATGGAAAAAAACACTCTGTAAAGCAGGTAAATTGACAATATTTCACAAAGGACTATTAGGGATGGCTGATTTAATAAGGCCATTAAAAAGAAGTGTACTCTGGGAATACTTACGTGTGAGCACCCTCTGCTGATGTGTTATTATGGCACTTAACTATTTAAAATGCTTTTTATGTATGTAACACCATATTTGATGACCATACTTGTCAACTTATTTAGCATTATCTGTTTAAGAACGTGCATGCAAACAACCTGCAACCTGCATGAAATTTACTCGCTATATTTACACACTCTTCGGTGGTTCCAAACTCAAGCTACAGAAGTCAATGGCTACCGATTTACATCTTTTTTCGAAATATCTTTTTTGTATTAAACAGAACAACTCAAACAGGATTTTGACAAGTGGACTATAAGTAAATAATGACAGAGTTTTTATTTTACTTTGGGGTGAACTGTCCTGGTAATTACATTTTAGAAATAGTACTATCCCAGCAGAGCAGAATACATGTCTTGAAAATGTATGAACTCTTTCTCATTGGATTGACACATTTTCCCCAACATTTTTTCAAAACAGTTAACACAGATGTCATTCAAACAGTCCCAACTCCATTGTTTTAGCTATGGTAACCAAACAGAAACCATCTAAACTAAACCGGAAACTACCAAGATCAGTATGGAATCACTGAAGCACTGGTTTGACACTCCTTCACACAAATCTTCAATTAGCAATCAGTCTGCAAACCTTATATAAACGGTGGAAGGTCTGTGTTGTTCTTTGCCAGCCAGGGGTGCGTTTCTGAAAACCATCGTTAGCCAACAAAGGTCGCAAGTTCCGTCATTACAAACATAGTTTATTGATTTTACATTTCCCAAATCCGCCGTTTCAACGAACATTCGCAAACTGCGTCGCAAACTTGGGCACTTGCAACTACATCTCTGGAGCTGTAGTTAGAAACATAGTTCCTGGCTATGTGCTATTCCCAGTTATCCCCCCAATGCCCTATTCTTTTAGATATAGTAGGATTTTTTTTTTCATTCCCCAATAAATAATAAATTTTAAATTAATTTCTTATTAAATAGCCTCATTATTTATTCATTTATATAATTTATATATGATATTACAATACGTGTTAGCTTTTGTACGTGATTTTATGTTTTAGAATAGAATATGTAGTGTTCTCAATAATATTTGTGAAGGAAACATAGGCCCTGTATGTGCCGTTTACATATATTTCAGTTAATATGGAAAACGAGTTCATGTTTTTATCAAAACTAATATTGGATTTTTTTAAGTGCGTGTGCGTGCAAAACAATATAATTTGCACAAAGAAATTATGGGGTTCTTCTCTAAAGAAGTGGTTATTCCGCCCCGTTTAGAGCATCATTGTGGGCGTTTTACGTTATAACTAATGTGGTTCAAATGACGGATCTGCGACAGAGAAACTACAGGTTTTGGGAAACACTCGTCACTAAATAATTATTTTCCCAAATGATGCATCATGTGATAGTTATGCCACGAGTTACTTCGTTGTTCGGGAAACACACCCCTGGATGAGGGAGGTCAATAGTGGCTATGTCTTCTACTCTGACAGATTTGACTGTATTTTGGTTTACATGTGTTTTGTCTAATATTTACAGTATTTTATTATTTTTGTCTGTTTTTTAACAGTATTTAAGTTTTCAGCCACAGTTTAAAAAAATGTCATGAATTCAATATGAATTTAATCAAAACATTTCTTATTCTGTATTCAATTCTTTTGATTTCACAGCCGAAATAGAAAGACAACAAATGGAATGGGCAATAGGCTACAATGACAAGCAATGGTGCACTGATTCACAGACAGTTCTGAGTTTTGTTGTCCATTGTTTAGTGATTGATTAAAAGAGCTCATCTACTTGTTCGCAAGTTGAGATGTTTGAAGGTAAAATTAGCTTTTGTTGCATATTTTAAATGTTTTGACATAGTAAGAGCATTTTGCAAGCAAAGTGTCATTTTGACCATGAGTGCCGCTGTTTAGGCCTGTGTGTTAACTGTTTTGAAAATGTGGAGTTTCAGTTGACGGCTGCATCAAAGCAATCAAGAAAAACTGTAACATATACATTCAATTATATTTCACAATACAACAAATACAAATAAATGTAGCCTTACTGTTCCTAAGAGACTTCTTTCAAAAATGTCTTTGTGTGTAAGAACAGCATACAGAAAAGTCCTTTCAAAACAAGTGATTTCTCTCAGCAACCATCTCTAAAACACCTCTCAGACAGCTTATTCAGTTATGCAAGTAAAGCTCATATCTCTTTGAATGGAGAAACATCAAATTCTCCAAAGCTATTCAGCAAGCTCGCGATTAATCTGACAATCTGACAGCAACTGTCTCATGAGTGTTCTCTCTTCTGCTCAAACGGCATTAAAAAAGTTCTTTTTTTCAGACTAGACCAGCCAATGTGCACATTTACCATTTTTACACGTACATAAAGAATATTAAAACTATGACTGTACTTGTCCTAAAATCATGGTTTATATTGAAGAAATAGATTCAGCATAAAATAATCATTTACTCATCCAATATTTTTGAGTTTCTGTCTTCTGTTGAACACAAAAGAAGATATTTTGATGAAAACTGGAAACCTATAACCATTGACTTCCATAGTATTTGTTTTTCCTACTATGTATGTCAATGATTACACGTTTTCTTCTCAATATAATCTTTTGTGTTCAACAGAAGACAGAAAATCGTAAAGTTTTGCAACCTTTAAGGGTCAAATAGTAAGTACCTTTTCATTTTTGGGTGAACTTTTTCTTTTTTATGCAATTTAATTGTCAAGATAGCAAAAATGTTTCATTTCCATTTAAATAAACTATTACAGGACACAAGTAGAGTCGGATTGTAAGCTCAGGTCAAGGTGTCTGTCTTTCCTCCAGCATGTGTGGTCTCTCTTCTCTCTGGCTGTGATGGCTGTGCACAAGCGGAGAACAGCAGAGCTTTAGGTTAAGTGATTAATGTAGAAACAGAGCACAGCAGGGATATTTAAAGGATGAAGTGGCTCCTGCGGGGGGAAGGCACAGCCCGATGATTTATGAGGACCTCTACTCTGGAAATAAGCTGCACTCATCAGTAACGAAGTGATGGAATAGAGGAGGAGGGAGGAGGAGAGGAGTCTCTCGGCCAAAACGACGTCTGGAACAGACCGTTTTCACTTCTGTTTGTGGGGTTCAGTCGGTTTTGTTCTCTGCGAACGGATTGTAATGAGGTTTTTCTCCTTGCCTTGTGAGACAAAGCGAAAGGAGCGCTTGATTTATGAATGGCCCTTGGTGAAGACCAGGCAAGGGACAAGCTGTCAGACTTACAGCAGCTAGGATAGTATAAGGAGTCTAGCCTACAGTATGTTATAGTCTTCATGCCGGGAATCAATAAGAAACAATCATAAGCTGTATGAATCGAGAGTCTGTGTGTTGTGTGATATGCCTGGACATTTAATCTCCTTTATTTTAAAGTAGATGTCCATTCAGATATAGTCCAGTCATCATTTACTGTGTCTCAGTGTGTGTATATATATATATATATGTGTGTGTGTGTGTGTGTGTGTGTGTGTGTGTGTGTGTGTGTGTGTCATGCATAAATGTTCTTCAATCTAAATTCATTTAATTTGGTTATACAGGGTGGGCCATTTATATGGATACACATTAATAAATTACATAGACAATTGCCTTCAGGTGACCCCAAAGATAAAAGTCTAAGAGGGTCAGATCGGGAGAACTTGGGGGCCATTCATCTGGCCCACGATGACCAATCCACTTTTCAGGAAACTATTCAGGAAACCATTCCCATTTTATTAAAGTGTATCCATATGAATGGCCCACCCTGTAGATTCAAAATGTTCAGTTTATGTAAAGTATTTGTTCACCCAGAAATGAAAATTCTGTTATTAATCAGTCACCCGCATGTCATTTTAATCACCTGAGACTTTAGTTCATCTTCGGAACACAAATTTAAATAATTTTGATAAAATCTGAGCGCTTCCTAGTCCTCCATAAAAAGAAGTAGTCCTGAGACGGTCGTGAGAAGTCAAGAAAAGGAAACACAAACATTGTTAAACTAGTCCATGGGATTTGTTGGTTTAATTGTAATGATACAAATCTCCAAAAACACTTTTATGTTTCAAAATCCCTTATTATATTTAAAGTATATTTATATGTAATATTATATTTATTCCCTTATTATATTAAAAATTATGTTTTACTTTGTTCACTTATTTTATGACTTGGAGAGAAGCTTATATATGACTTTCTAGTACACAGTTGTTGCATCCCAGCATTCCAGTGACTGGAACTACAGTTCAGAGAGCAATGCTGCTTAAATAACTACTGAGGAGACGACGGTAGGAAAAAGGAGATTTATTGTTGGCGTTATATGAAAATTAAATTACATTGCTTCTAAACAAGCTTCATGTCACTTTCAAAATGGTGCACTAAGTGACACTAAAAGGGTCTTAAATTATATCCAAAACCGGTTAATATGGATCTTCATGTGGGCTTTTCATATGGGCTGTTGAACTGTATGTATCATGGCAGTTCACAAATGAGATGTATAGTCAAATATAACCAACTGCTAGCTTGTTTCTACAAAGCTTTGAGCTATTTTATTGTGATCAGTTAATAAACTGCCTTATAATAATAAATATGTGTCAAAAGGAGTTAAACCTTTCCTTATTCATAAGGAATAAGTCTAGCTCAGACATTAGAGTTTGATGCCAGTAATGTCAAAAACGATTGATTCCATTGGATAGCATTCATCCATTCGTTTTCCTTTGGCTTAGTCCCTTTATCAAGGGTTGCCACAGTTGAATGAACAGCCAACTATTACGGCAAATGTTTTTACACAGCGGATACCCTTCCAGCTGCAACCCGGTACTGGGAAACACCCATACACTCTCATTCACACTCATGTACAATGACTAATTTAGTTTATTCAACTCACTTGTAGTGCAAGTGTTTGGACTGTGGGTGAAACCGGAAACCCACGCCAACAGGGGGAGAACATGCAAACTCCACACAGAAATGGCAACTGGGACTTGAACCATTGACCTTCTTTATGTCTGGCGACAGTCCTAACCACTGAGCCACTGTGCCACTCCATGGGATAGTGAATTGAAAACAACTGATATATATAAAAATGTAAAACTACTCAATTTTACTGTTTGTTTTGTCTGTAAATGGCTGTTAATTGTGCATAAAAAATTTCATTCTTGAAATTGCTTTCCAATCCAGTTCATTGTTCCTGTTATTGTTTCATTGTTTCAAGGTCATTCGAAATACAAGCCTCAGCCTACGTTTTTAGCGAAATGTATATGTTGACCTGAGTCCTTTTGTTGCACATTTTAGATGAAAAATCTACTAGAGGGCACTGTCTACATTTTTTGTAAATCTGAAATGGGTACATTTACTGTACTTAGCGGACAATTTCCTGTACATTTCACATGACCGCAATTGAGAGCCACCGCCCTAAACCCAGCAGAAACTGTATTCAAAAGCAACCTAAGAGAAAATGGCATTGCGACCATATAGTTTTACCTTGATTTTGCATAGCTTTTAACACTTTTGTGAAACTGTAGTTCACTGGACTCAAACAAGAACGCTCTGCATCACAAATGCAACTTCATACAAAGTGAGCTACCGAGCAAACTGGCCATGCTACACTCTTAGAAATAAATGTACAGGAGCTGTCACTGGGGCAGTACCTTTTCAAAAGGTACATAGTTGTACCCAAAGAGTCACCAGTGGTACCTCAAAGATGCATATTAGTGCCTACATATACCTAAAAAGTACCTTTGTGGTACCATTATGGACCCTTCAGGTACAAACATGTACCTTTTGAATAGGTACTACCCCAGTGACAGCTCCTGTACCTTTATTTCTCAGAGTGTGGAAAAGTTGTCAAGTGAAACAAATGTATTACAAATCATTGATACTGTTATTTTGTGGTATTTATTTGATGTTGTGGAAAGAACTGCACAAAAAATAATATTTAATTTGTCGATAATATGTCCCTCTAAATATCATTAATGTGAAAAGGAAGACTCTATATTTTCGCCATATTACTGCCCTGTAGTGTACACTTCACAAAAATGTAGGCTGAAGCAGCAGATATTTCCATTGAGCCTTTAAATGCATAAACACAGTTCTCTGTGACATGAAGAGGCCTGAAAATTATTTGAAATATGATTCATGTTTGTGGTGCAGACTAAATACAATATGTAGGGTTTGCTTAAACCTTTGACTCTACCTATGATTTATGATAATAGTGATGCTTGCCTTAGCAGTACCAGTAATAAATGAAATGTAAATGCAGCTACTGTGGGTGAGAAATAGAGCTGTATACTGTGCAGCGTGTTCTAGTATATGGGTAATGAATCGGCTGCTTGACATTTTAAAAAGCTCTTTTTCCATTTGTCACCTGGTTTGTCAATCCACACATAACAAAATGCCTTCAAAAAACATATACATTTACTTAGCAAGCTGTAATCCATTTTGCTAAGCCAGCTACAGGCTAACAAAGACACTTACACATACTTTTTGATTACACTGGCCTTTTTTCACTGACCTCTAACAATTTTTAAGTATTAAATAAACATTTCTCTTTAGTTTGTGTGTTTATGAACTATATTTCTGTGGTAGACACAGTAAAAGCAGTTTTAAGCCAACACAGGCTCATTCTGAAAACGGAGCCCTAAATACATTTCTGGAGATTGCGAATTAAATAGCCAGAGCTGTGTATGGCTGTATTTCGTCTTCAAAATAAACTCTTAAAGGACATTGCCGTTCTTTTCGTGCTAGCATCTGACATCTTACCTCCATATGGACGGCTTTCCTGCTGTTGCTAGTTTGTCCAGTTAGCTTGCCATGTACGTCAGTGGACTTGAGACACAGAGAGGAGTTGATCATGATCACGGGGTTCGAATCTGGTGAAGAACGGTTCCAGAACGTGGGTAAGACATAAACAGAAGCCAAAAAATAAAATAAACAAGTAAATAACAAGGTGAGAATGTGGTAAAATCAGAAAATGTGGTAAAAGTCAGGTGAGAGCTTTTCTGTTTTTAGATTGCTTTTTAAAACACTGTCGATTTAGGGAAGTGGGTGTGCGGGTCAATCGGTGCTTTTGTAAACACTATTGGTTGGGTTTAGGGAAGGAGGAGGGTGGGTCAGTCGATTGGTCAGTCAGTCAGTCATTCAGCCAGTAAACTGACAGAGAGAACAGCAAATTTTACCCCGTGAGACGTATTTGGCACTCTTCAGAAATGTATATATCGGTATGTTTTCAGAATGAGCCTGTGTTGGTTTAAGCAGTTAATACCGAACTAAAAGGGATTGGTCATAATATTATGTGGATGGAATGTATGAAAAAAATAATTAAAGTTCTGAGACTAAAACATTATGGAAACGTTTTGAATAACACTGTTATAACCAAAATGAATACATGAATATAATAAATAATACATGAATACATAAATAAACGTTTTGGACTTTCTAAGAACATACAAAAAATAATATTATATAATGTTATATAAGTCGAACATTAAGGAAACATTTTAAAACCTAAAATTTAAAGCTGGGTATAGCTTTTTCTATTTAGTGTGCAGTATAATCTCCCTAATGTAATTAACCATGTGTGTTCGTTAAAGTAAAAGTATTTGAAACATGTTTTTGGCAGATTACAATTTGTATAACCACAGTTTTACAATAAATACCATGGCTAAACTAAAGGTACTTTCCGGTTACCATGGTTTAAAAACAAAATTATCATAGGAAGTGTATTTGGAGTAAAACCACTGTTAATTTTTGTAAGGGCTGTGATTGCCTTCTTTTTATACATGTCAAAATAAAGTTTCTGTTATGCTTGCCCTCGAAAGCAGCTCAGTAGCTTTCGTAACAGAGCAACAATGCAAACGTACACTCGAATGGACATGTTTTATTACAACATTTACTTTCACAGTTTGTGTAAGTGTGTCGTTTTATTTGCATTAAAGCTGGCTGTGGTCGTGGAGCTGCTGGCAACATGAGCACAAACGGATAGTGCTTTTATCTGCTGACTCAGTCGCCCGTTTCCTCAGTCAATTATGCACATAATCTATGTAATGAGATTTCCAATGACATGGGCGAAACATTAACCCTCTGGGCTCGTCTGCTGTTGCAATCGCAGCTTCATAGCTCTCAATTATACGGCAGTATAGTGTTACCTGCATTATTTACCACAGAGATACGCAAATGAACACACACAGTGAGTGCTTCATTTCACCCTGCCGCATCCTTAATGTCTCTTTCACTCACATTCAGACATAAATCACATCCTCCAGCTGTAAACACAGGACTTTGTTGCATACTATGTGTACTATAGGAGTTAGGATTTTATATGTGAACGATATTTATTGTATATTGTTTTGTTGTGGTTGTTGTTAGGCATGGTTATGTTGCATGTAGCTTGTCTAGTATCAAAAGACATAATTTACTCTAAAGAACAATGGATTTTATATACAGAGAAAGAGCCAGATTAACTAAACTGTGCAAAATTAGCATGAGAGCACAATGTCTTAAGTACCAGTTGGATTGTAAAGTTCTGCTGGTGTTTCTACTGGCAATGGACACATGAAAGAACAGATGCAGCAGCTCATTTCCATAATGACCAACACTTACTCCTGCATCAACTATCGACGTATCTAAAGTGCAAGTTTAAAGTTTACCTAAAGTGTTTATCTAAAGTTTATCTAGA
Organism: Danio albolineatus; assembly: GCA_903798035.1. Lineage (NCBI taxonomy): Eukaryota > Metazoa > Chordata > Actinopteri > Cypriniformes > Danionidae > Danio > Danio albolineatus. The sequence goes on from CAIGQQ010038283.1 coordinate 2,242,502, forward strand.
GTTTTCAGGCTCATAAAGGTGGCTTGGTTTACAATGGGTTTTGTCAGCATGGTAATTATGCTACATGGCATTTTACTCTGGGTTAGAGATCTGATGGAATACAGCCACTTCCATTCCATGTGTCTGTTTTGCTCCAAATTAAAGCCTTTTGCACTAACTGTCTTTGGTTGTTAATCGATTATATAAGTTATATAAATTATACTTATATTTGCAGATATCCTGAGAAAGGTCTAAACCAGTCTGCAGAAAAGTTTTATCTCCTATAATATCTCCTGAAGGGTATTGCACAAAAGTGAAATCAAGAAGCCAGGATAACAGAAAAAAGTGCAGCTTGACCTAGCTCAATCGGGTACTCATTGCTTAGTCTGTTGCACGTATGCTGATCCAGGATGTAAACGAGCCGCTATGTCAAGTCTGATGTTGATAGCCAGGATAACTGCACATTTGTGGCATTTGTTAACTGACCACTGGGTCGATCACAGAATCAATGATGCAAGTATGGATCAAATCCGATGTGAGCCAATCAGCTAATGAGTTGAAAAACGCGTCTCTCGCCCACCAATCTGGGAAGTCCCATTACTTTCATTCAGAGAATTGACAGAAACGTATGAGGTGAGAGGTATTAACAAATTAAAGCGTTCACTTTGTCTTAAATGTGACCAGTGGACATTCATTCATTCATATTACTCATTTAAGTACAGTAGTATCCTTCTATATAGTGTATATGTGAAACTTACAAATTCTTTTCTCACTGTACAACTTCAGTATTTTTTTAAATTCCTAGTAAAGTGTACCTGCAAGCTGTTAGCAAATCTAGCCTATGTCTGCAAACCAAGCTGATTCTGGCTGATTAGCCGATGATCTTGGCATATTCATGGTATTTTTGTGTTGTTTTATGTGGCTTTACACAGTCATTTGCCTTTTGGGATTATTTCCTACAATTATCAGATAATACCAATTCATGTGGCTTCGGTTTCCCTCGTGAGTGAAATTATATACTTATATACCATATCTATAAATATATTAGTTTTATTTAAGGTCATTTATCATTTATAATGTTCTTTAGAACTTTAATGCACTTCAGAATCTGATAGATTGATTAGCTGTTGGCTCTAGACCAGTCGTCTGAAGCGTTGTCATTCTTGCATTTACTAACACATATTATATTTGAAGTATTTGGAAGTAATTCGTGTTTTCCTCCTGTTGAAAAACGTCCTAAAAACAATGCTTGGTGGCTCAGTGTATTACAGCAGTGTTTTTAAAAGGCTAAACACTTTGTTGATATAGTGTACAACCAAGCATATGTGGTCAGAACACAAACGAGTCGCAGGTAATAGAGTATTAAGCGTTTCTCCCATCAGAAAGCCAATCTAAGCAAAATGCCAGTATGTCTGTGGCTCTGCTCACGCTCCGCCTCTTTGCCCTTGATGGGTATGCCCTGGTTGGTGTGATGACGTGCGAACAAAATGGCGACGGTTGGCCACGCCTACTAATAGCTTCTTTTGGGTTCTTCATAAATCTATGGGTGACGTCACGGATACTACGTTCATATCTTTTACAGTCTATGGGATAGATAGATATATAGATAGATATATAGATAGATAGATAGATAGATAGATAGATAGATAGATAGATAGATAGATAGATAGATAGATAGATAGATAGATAGATAGATAGATAGATAGATAGATAGATAGATAGATAGATAGATAGATAGAAGGATGGACGGACGGACGGACGGACGGACGGACGGACGGACGGACGGACGGATGGATGGAAGCAACACTGACCAAATGAACCCAAAATAGGACATGATGTCACAAGATTCAACAATAAAAAGACCAGAATGTCTGCTCTGTTAACATTTTCTACTAATCCTAACCAGTGTTGCGTAAGTTACTTTAAAAAGTATTTAATTACTCATTACATCGTTCATATTACATTTAAATTATAATTACTTTATCTGAAATGTAACTTAATTTCTCTATATGTAATTCAATTTTTTTTTTGTTATTAATAATTTTCCACAAAGAACTTCCAGTAGCTCAG
>CAIGQQ010038283.1:2254550-2277685 GCA_903798035.1 Danio albolineatus
AAACACACAGATGATACACTTCATACATTTGCACACGATACAGTCCATACATGATATACACTCAATACATATATGATACACTCCATATATATATATATATATATATATATATATATACACAGATGATACAGTCCATACATGATATACACTCAATACATACACACAGATGACTTCCTCCATATATACACACTTAATACACTCTTTACATATACACTTCTCTCAGGGTCTGGGATAGAACCCGGGTCTCTGGCGTGGAAATTAAGTTTCTTACCCACTGAGCTACTGGAAGTTGATGAACATAGCCAACCTAATGTCCATACATAAACACAGACGATACACTCCATACATATATAGACAGATGATACACTCCATACATATGCACACATGATACATTCCATACATTCACACAACTGATACACTTCATACATATACACAAATGACACACTCCATACATACACACAGATGATACACTCCATACATACACACATATGATACACTCCACACATATACACAGATGATACACTCCATACATATGCACACATGATACACTCTATACATATACATGATATACTCCATATATAAACACAAATGATACACTCCTTACATATGCACACTATACAAACGCACAGATGATACACTATATACAGGTTACAGATATACAGGTTACTCCCTGTATTCTACAGCTTATAAGTAAGGATTGAAATTTATTTTAATAAATGGAAAAAATGTTCTCAGTTTTGTGACCCACAATGTTTGTGTAACAAAAACAAATAATAACAAAAATAAATAATAATGGCTTAATAATAGTGATATTGTACACCAAGTCGTATAGGGTTAGGATTCACACAGTTATGCAAGGTACATCAATATATATTGATGTACCTTGCATAACTGTGTGAATCCGTATTGTGCAATAGCCTTCAACACTGGACATATTTTTGTCACTACCCAACTCTGATGACTTCCACTGAATGGAATCAGCCAGGGAAGCATTGTCCGGGAAGTAGCTGCTGATAGCCAGCCTCAAGCACACTACCAAATGATCATCAGTTGTGGTGGAACAATATTTGGACTTAACCGCGCCAACTTCGCTAAGTGCTGCAAAACTATAGCCACTATATTTTATGCGCATGCATGGTGGTCAGATATCAGACTGGCTCCCCTGTATGTCAATCAAGAAACAAATTTCAGTAAAGATAGATGATAGGCTGACGTCTTTTTTTTAATGCCATGCAATCTACCGACACTACCTTTGCGATCGACTGGTAGATTGCGATCGAAGTATTGGGCGCCTACATTTATTAGTTAATGTTTTTATACATTTATATGACATTTTTATTTTCCTTTTAACATTCTGTTCATATTTGAATGCTCTGTATTTGATTTTGAACTATTTGCAAATAAAAAAAACTGTCAACTGTCAAAAATCCAAGAAATGTTAGATGTGTTTTTTGATGCCAATGCTAGATGTCAATTTGACGTTACTTTGACATCAAGGTTTACATGCTTTGTAGCGATCCCTGTGTAAATTTTTAATTTGTATAATTGTAGATTTCAGATGAATACAGTTTTTCTTGTTTTATAATACCTTTTGTTATTATTTTGTTGGTCAAAAGAGTATCAATCTGTAGACGTCAAATATAGTTTTGATATCACATTGATTAGCATTTTGTATGTGTTTTGACATCACTGTGCCATGCTGGGTTCTTTTTTGTGAACTATTATCAACAATCCCTTTATTAAAGGGCACCTATTTGTAAAAATATACTTTTTAAGCTGTTTGGACAGTCATATGTGTAGGTATAGTGTATAGACGGTCATTTTGGGGTAATATAAACACACCCAGTCCTTTATTTTTAATTTAATTTAACAGCATAGAAACGGTGTACGTAGGAGTGCGGTCCCTCCGCCCACCAAATTGATTGACAGCTGCGTATTAACATGTATCCGTAGTATCGCATATAATCATATCAACAAGACAGGACGTGCGCAAAGCAACCGGGAATAAAAGGTCTGTTCAGTTCGCGAAGGTCATCAATCATCATCAAATGTGATCAAGAGTTTCAGAAGTTTAACACGTTTAAAACAGTGCATGTTTGTAATGAACTACAGCGATTCACTTCAGCTTTACTTCATCACCACAGCCGCGTGTCAGCAAAAAAGACGCTTCAATCTCGGTTTGTTGACATTAAATCAGGTTTATTTTATTTTATTTTATTTTATGTTATTTTATAACATAACAGATATCCATACAGCAGTGGATATTAACCTGTATCCTTTCACATTTGCTTGCAAAAGCAGTGCAAAGCTCAACGCGTGCGATGTGTGCGTGTGTGTATGTGTGTGTGTGTGTGTGTGTATGTATGTATGTGTGTGTGTGTGTGTGCGTGCGTGAACGAACTTTGTAACTACATTGTGTGTGACTCATCGTTGCAACACCTCAACAAACACATCAAACAGTCATTGGTAAAGTTCTCACTGTAGTATTTCTCACAAACGTAGTCAGATCTGCTTCCTTTACATCTGTTCCTGTTGGGTCTGTCTGTCTTACGCAGCCGAGGGTGGAGATTGAGGCATGCTGACGGACACGTGGGAACAGTGGGCAGGGAGGACTATCCTTAAAGGCCCAGTACCAAAAACAGCAAAAAGCCGTTTAGAGCTATAATACAAAGACTTTAGACAGCTATAATTAATAATCTGATGGGTATTTTGAGCTGAAACTTTACAGACAAATTCTGCTGACACAAAAGACTTATATTAAATATAAAAAAGGGGTCAAATATGTGCTCTTTAAGGAAAATCTGATGTATTACATACATTAAACCTGCCGATCTTCAATTCCAGTGCCTAGAAAAGACAAAAACACTAGACTCAACTCTTCTGTAATCAATCAGTGTTGGACAAATTAAATGGATGTGTTCACTCAGCCTATAACCAATATGACATGCCAGCAGTTATTGATAAATGTTACCAGTTCACATGCTACAGTCTCACAGTGAGTGCTATCAGCCGAACCCTTTGTCCGTGCAGGATCAATAACATGAGCGATTGTGTGATGTTTTCCTCAGGCTGGAGCTTCAGTATGGGCTCAGCTTATCAGTTCCACAGCTGGAGGGTGTTTGTGGTGGTTTGCGCTCTTCCCTGCGTTTGTGCCGTCGTGGCCTTAACCTTCATGCCGGAGAGCCCACGCTTCTACCTGGAGGTGAGGAGCGTCTCAAATCGTGCCAAAAGTTGTAATGAAAACTTCATTAGCAGATAGAACATGTACCTTTGCAAGACAGCGTTTGGCCTGGAAAACATGTGCTGTGTACAAACATCTGATAAACATCTTTAAAAGGTTTGTTTTATCATCATTCTAAATTATAAGTATCATAAAGACATATTCTTAACAGCCACTGTGTTTTTATACGCTCAAAAATATTTGTTGTTTGTTCAAGCTACTTATTTAAAATGAGATGAAACAACACAATTCTTGAGTTTTTTTTTTTTGCACAACTTAATTGTTCAATCCACTTAAATTTGTAAAAACTTATAAGTTAACTGAATTCCTTCATATTATCTCAACACAAATCATTTGTGTGGAACCCAGCATTTTTTACAGTATAAGAAATGCCTATTAGATGCCTATTAGATGCAGTTTGCTCTAAAAACATCTTCCAGATGTAAATGCACAAATGAAAGATGTAGTCATTGTTTATATTTAAAAAATTAAATTAAGTTTCCAAATATATACTGAATGTACATTAGCGAACTGGCCACACAAGACTTAGCCATGCATTTTAAAAATAACAAATTTGATACATTATATTTATGGAACTTATCCTTGACTATAAAGAATATGTTATTTGAATGTTCTGCTCAGGCAATGCTTTGGTTACACTTTACAATAAGGTTCATTAGTTAATGTTAATTAATTCATTTACTAACATGAACAAACAATGAACAATACATTTACCACAGTATTTGTTCATGTTAGTTAACACTAGTTAAAATGTAAAAATACAAAATACAGCTGAAAATACAGTTTTTCATTGTTAGTTCATGTTAACTCACGGTGCATTAACTAATGTTAACCAGCATGGACTTGGATGTTAATAATGCATTCAATTATGATTAATAAATGCTGTAAAAGTGTTGTTCATGATTAGTTCATGTTAGTAAATGCATTAACTAATGAACCTTACCAATGCTTTTGTTCAGAATGTGTATTGATGGTCATTTTTATCTGGAAATGAATGGACGTTTTATCAAACACAATCATCATTTATTCCTGTGGTTTTCCGCATCATTGCTATAGGCTTTAGAGTCACATTTTTTCCAGAAATCATTTTAGTTTTTCTCAGTCGCTTTGGTATATTTCTAAGATCCAAAATTGCAATATGCAAAACAGTAAGTGCATTTCTCAAAACAACACGTACAGATAGCAAAACACCATGGATTACCTGCAAAAGCCAGTCTCTTGCTCAAAGTCCTTAATTTATCTCTCAATACTACATTTCTGTGTCAGTGAACAAGTCAGTGCCATCAAATGTCCTTGTGTTATTGTGTGTAGATAAGACAGTCAAGTTACTTAGTCATGCTGACAATATAACAGTGTACTCTGTTTTTTTCTTTTTTCTTTTTTGCTGTTTGTACTGTAATTTGTTGACAGATCATGTCATTGTGATACAGAAAGGAAAATACATTACTACATAGCACCAAGAAAAAAAATAAATTTGAAATGTAAACATACAATAGGAGAATCTCCTTTGAGATGCACCTTCATTAGAAAAAGTCAAAATTCGCCTGGGAGAAATTTTACCAATTGTAGACAGATTTAGAAAAAAATGTCTTATGAAAATATATAGAAAAAATGCATTTTGACAAAATATTATTTTGTTCAAAAAACAACTTGTTCAAAAAAATTTGCATGGAAAGACTTTTGCCATGAACAAACGATTAAATGTTGTGGGGGGTGAGACTATTCAACAGAGACCAACTTAAAGGGCCACGAAACCCCCCAGTCTCAGCGTGGTGTTTTCACACCTACAGTCTGTAAAAGCTCAGTAAAGTGGGTGTGTCCAGCTCGGTTTAGGTAGGAGTGTCGGGGGAGGGAAAGAGGGAAGGTTTTGCATAGAAATGGGAGTTTCCATTTGTGCACGCGCTGACTTTCAAACCCACACACACACAGACCATTGACACAGACGCAGGGTGAGAAAGACGGATCTATGTTCACATGGACTTCAGTCATCTAATTATTTGCCAAATTATTAATTCGTGGACTTTAACTGCAGTTTGGCACTTTAACGTTTATTCACGAACATTTCCTGCGTGTCCCCCGTGACAAACGAGATATTAAATGTTAGTAACTGCTGAAGGAGTGCATATTTAATGGAGTGTTTGAAACGCACGGCATATTTCAGGAAAATAAATCCTGCATTTCTCGGTAACTAAATGCACTCGGTAGGTAGCGTCAGAAAGCTGTGTGTGTATAGACTAATCTGTCACTAAATGCGGCGAAAAATCTACACGACAGTAATCGTTTGATTAAGATGTTTACACTTTACCCGGATTCTTCAGTCTATAATACTGTAGTGATATTAACGTGCTGTAAACTCAGCAACAGTTCTAATCATTTGACTAAGGTCTGTCTTTAAACACTGAAAGAGTATTGCAGACGAAACCAACTAACTTTGCCATCTTCATCAACAAACAAACACCACTAAACGCCTACTTACCGATCAGGTGACATGTTCTCTGCAAACGTATTTATGACGCGTGGTAATACACCACTTTATTCCAACTGCTTGGGTCCACACGCGAGCTTTACTCTCATCTCGGGGAAATGATTTATCGACGCAACACCGACGAACCAATCCTCTCGGCTGGCGACAAAACGTAGCGTCTCTCTGCCGTTTGAAACTTGTCACAGGTAAACAAATCTTCCTGTATATGTAGCTCATGCATATTGATGAAGCTCCGCGTCATACACAATAGAGCGCTCTGATTGGTTTGAACAAAGGCCATGTCATGAATTAATACCGCACGCTGACTGACGTCAATTGGTTCGCTTCCGGGTAGACGTCCACTCTACACGCTGGACCATATGCAAAGACCTCAACGGCGTGACGCAGCCACAAAAATTTGTTTCAAACCGGAAGAACGAATTTGCTCGAAATAACGCAAAAACAACCAATTTTCACTTTTTAGTCAATTATATGTGTCCTAATAGTGTTTATAGCAGCGTGGGACACATATATGACTGTCAACAGCCCAAAAAATGTGTTTTGGTGTTTCATGGCCCTTTAATACTTTTTTTATAATCATTTTTTCAGGGTTTTCACCTTCATTGGATAGGGCAGTAGAGAGAATTGACAGGAAAGCATGGGAAGTAGAGAGAGGGGAAGGATCGGCATAGGACCGCAAGGATGGAATCAAACTCAGGTCACCATGAGCACCAGAGTGCATGGGTCAACGCACTAACCGCTACACCACTGGCGCCAACTACTTAATACATTTTGATCAACCTGACATAGGCTATATTGGTAATGTAGGAAACAGCAGAGAATTGGACATAATCATTTGCAAGGATGTACAAAAGCATTTGCAACTTTTTTTAAAAAAAATGAGAAACTGCTTTTTTGATGTGCACAAGTGACACAATGATGTGAAGATTAAGTTTTGAGAATTTCAATTCTGATCAGAGAAATGTACCAAAGTGACTAAGAAAAACTTTAATGTACTGATTTGCTGCTCATTTATTCTGCTTCATATTTTTTGTGGAATTTAAAACCAATCAAAATATCAGCATTTAAAAAAAAAAAAATTACTAACATTATGAATCTCTTTACTGTCTTTACCTGATTTTTACGATATACACTACCTGACAAATGACTTGTCGATGCCAGTTGTAAGAGCAACAAATAATAACTTGACTTCTAGATCATTTGGAAAAGTGGCAGAAGGTTGATTTTTCAGATGAATCATCTGTTGAACTGCATCCCAATAATCACAAATACTGCAGAAGACCTATTGGAACCAGCATGGACCCAAGATTCTCACAGAAATCAGTCAAATTTGGTGAAGGAAAAAGCATGGTTAGGAATTACAATCAGTATGGGGCGTGCGAGAGATCTGCAGAGTGGATGGCAACATCAACAGCCTGAGGTATCAAGACATTTGTGCTGCCCATTGCATTACAAACCATAGGAGAGGGCAATTTTTTCAGCAGGACAGTGCTCCTTCTCATACTACAGCCTTCAAAATTAATGTCCTTAAAAGCAAAGAAGGTCAATGTGCTCCAGGATTGGCCAGCCCAGTAACCAGACATGCACACTATTGAGGGTAAGATGAAGGACGAGGCATTGAAGATGAATCCAATGAATCTTGATGAACTCTGAGAGTCCTGCAAGAACACTTTCTTTGCCATTCCAGATGACTTTATTAATAAGTTATTTGAGTCATTGCAGAGATGTTTGGATGCAGTCTTCCAAGCTCACGAGAGTCATACACAATATTAATTCTTTTTCCACTGCACCATGACTTTATAATATAAACTGTACATAATTTCTGTAAAGTGAAAGACGTTTGTCTCAGCAAAGTCAGACCTTACTGTCCTAATTAAATCATTAAAAATCAAGACATGATCATATTTTATTTAGGTAAAATAAGCGTAACCTAGAGGCGTTTTCCTTTCATATAAGACACTCTGATACCAAATGATCAACTAGAAGTCAAGTTATTATTTGTGGTTTCTAAAACTTGGATCGACGACAAGACTTTTACAGTTAGTGTAATCTAACCACATTTTTTGTGAAATGGTATGTGTACAAATGGTAATCGATATGCCAAAAAAAAAAACATGGTTACTATACTTTTACCAAAGGAAATCAATGGTTCATTTTTGAAAGGATGGGCCAAAAAAACTCACTGAACCATTTTTTATCAGATATCAAATTACAAGATGTTTCTTTATTAAAATGCCTGGTTTATAGCTAACTTCATGATTAGAAGAACATCAGTTCAGTTTAAGTGACTAAACTCAGTGAGCATCCGAGGAAACAGCCTGACTGCAGTGAACGTGACTGTCTTTGTAGCTAATGACGCATGTTTGTCGTGACTCTTCCGTGGCAGTAGAGGTGGGCGTCTGTCATCCAGCGCTGCGGTTTCCTCTTAATCCACTTAATCTCTCCGAAATGTTTTTGGTTCTATCCTTTCAGGTGGGGAAGCATGACGAGGCCTGGATGATCCTCAAGCAGATTCATGACACAAACATGCGAGCGCGTGGACAGCCAGAGAAAGTCTTCACCGTGAGTCGATTCCCTAACTTTAAGCTGCTTAGAGCACAGAGCGGGCTTTAAAGTTGCTTAAATTCATGAATGATCGTCTCATCCTGCGCTCCATGTGTGCTTTACTGATGTTTTTGGTGTCATTTACCGAGCCTCAGAATTAGAGACAGATTGCAGCCTGCTTTAAGACTTTTTGAGCAGCAGTAATGATGAAGATTAAGATGCAACAAAATTGGACACTTTTTATTTTAGAGACATAAATGGTCTTCAAAAGTATTTGCATATCCAGAGCGATAGTTCAACCAAAAATGAAAAATTACTTACCACACACCAAGCTAGTTTGTGTCTGAAATACATCAAAGAGACAGAAATTCATTCATTTTTTTTTTTTGGCTTAGTCCCTTTATTAATCTGGGGTTAATCTTTATTAATCTTAGTCCCTTTATTAATCTAACCACGGAATGAACCGCCAACTTATCCAGCATATGTCCAGATCCAAGAGACAGACATAAATGTCTAAATTTGAATTAATAATAAGAGACTATTAATAAAGGGACTAAGCCGAAAAGAAAATGAATGAATGAATTATATTAATTTTATTTTTTAATTCAGCTATAGGGGTGCGGCTAGGTACGGGGCCCTACAAAACATTGTGCCCAGGGGCCTCTGAATTGTTAATTCGGGCCTGGTCAAACTATATATTTTGTGGAACAATAGCTTCTGTATATGGTTGTGGTAACTTTGTTTCTGCTTATAGGTGAACAGAATTAAAATCCCGAAGCAGATTGATGAGTTTGTCGAGATGCACGAATCGGGCAACTTTTTCTCAAAAGCGATCTTCAGAATAAAGACAGAGCTTCATGGGGTGAGATTGACCATCCCTTTCAGTAAAATGACTGTCTTTGTTATCAATTAAATAAATCACAGAATATTTTTATGAGACAGTAAAAATGATTGTTTACTGTTTTCTGTCCTTCCAGATTTGGTTGAACTTCTTGAAGTGTTTTAATTACCCAGTGAAAGACAGCACAGTGAAGCTTGCCATTGTGTGGCTTACACTGTCATTTGGGTAAGACTTTTTTTCTATGTCTGTCTGACTGTCTGTCTGTCATCTGTCTGTTTGTCTGTCTGTCTGTCTCTCTGTCTGTGTATTTCTTGGGACAGCAGTAAATGGTAGTACGGTATTGTATGTATTTTGTATCTTTATGTTTTCGTATAATGTCAGCAATAATTATTTTTTCTTGATTTATATCTGTAAAAAATAATAAATTGCTTCTATTTCTTTAAATAAAAGCATATTTGTATAGGAAAGTCTATTCCTTGCACATATATTTTTATGATATATATAAAGTATGCTCCGAGAGTTAAGATGAAATAACACGATCTAACGTTATTTAACCTAAATAACATTAACTGACATTAAACAATGGACCATTATTTTAGTATTACCAATTTGTTTCTTCTCCAATTTGTTGAAATTAATTAAATGATTAATTCATTTACATGCCATAGAGTGCACTAATTCAACATGTTCAATTATTCTCTACCATTTGGCTTAGTTAGGTTCTTATCAGTTCTTACTAAGTTCTTACTAACCTTACTAGAGTAACCTAGTTTGCTCCTGAGTTTTGGATGAAATATAGGTTGAATTATAATCAAAACATGACAGGCAGATATGTACTTAGAGTTGCGTTTAGAGACTTTATTGTATATAAAAACACAGGCAGGAATCAATATTAACCTTTGCATAAACAGATGGGCTTTATAAAGTTTATCAGCATGCTTTCAATCAAAGTAAAACAGTCACAGTAAGAGCTGAGTGATATGACATGATACATAAACATGCATTAAAAACTTAAGCAAACACTCAGCAGTCTACAGTAGTCAACATTTGAAGTCAAAACCTTTCATAAAAATTGTCCTAAAACTATTCAGTAACACTCATTCTTGTCCTAATTTTGAAAAACTTGTGACTACCTCAAATGGTGACTATGGGTGCATTTGTACTGCAAATCTTAATGGTCAATATCAATTTTGTGACTGTATCAGATTTTTTTTTTTGATGATTTGCTCACATGGGGTGCCACGGTGGCCTAGTGGGTAGCATGTTCGCCTCACAGCAAGAAGGTCGCTGGTTTGATCCCCGGCTGGGCCAGTTGGCATTTCTGTGTGGAGTTTGCATGTTCTCCCCGTGGTTGCGTGGGGTTCCTCCGGGTGCTCCGGTTTCCCCCACAGTCCAAAGACATGCGGTACAGGTGAATTGGGTAAGCTAAATTGTGTAAATTGTGTATGTGTGTGAATGAGAATGTATGGATGTGTTTCCCAGAGATGGGTTGCGGCTGGAAGGGCATCCGCTGCGTAAAACAAATGCTGGATAAGTTGACGGTTCATTCCGCTATGGCGACCCCGGATTAATAAAGGGACTAAGCCGAAAAGAAAATGAATGAATGAATATTAAGTTTTTAGTTATGATACTCACAAAATCATTCCGCATAAATCCAGAAATAGCAAAAAATGTCCGCAGATTCCATCTGGCCCTACTCATTACAAACATAAGTGGCAAATTTCACAATATACACATCAAACTAACAAAAGATATATTCATTCATTTTCTTTTCGGCTTAGTCCCTTTATTAATCTGGAGTCGCCACAGCAGAATGAACCGTCAACTTATCCAGCATATGTTTTATGCAGCCGATGCCCTTCCAGCTGCAACCCATCACTGGGAAACATCCACACACACTCATTCACACTCATACACTACGGACAAATTTAGCTTACCCAATTCACCTACACTGCATGTTTTTGGACTGTGGGGAAAACTGGAGCACCCGGAGGAAACCCACGCGAACACGGGGAGAACATGCAAACTCCACACAGAAATGCCAACTGACCCAGCCGAGGCTCGAACCAGCGACCTTCTTGCTGTGAGGCGACAGCACTACCTACTGCTCCACCGTGTTGCCTAACTGTAATCAAATTACACAAATTTAAAATGTAATTTGTTATATTACTGCGTTCCACAAAAATGTAGTTAGAATACAGTAACATATTACTGTGGAACGCGTTACACCCAACTCTGATCATTACACTCACTGATCATTTATATTCATCTGTATTGCTTATTCAAAGAACTCAATATTTCTGCAGGTATTACGGTTTATCTGTGTGGTTTCCTGACGTCATCAAACACCTTCAGAACGATGAATATGCCTCGAAAGTACAGCGGCATAACAACGAGCGCATTGAAGACTTTACCTTCAATTTCACCCTTGAGAACCAGATCCACACTAATAGCTTATTCATCAACGACAGGTGACTTATTCCAAAGCTTAATCTTTTTATTAATGTCTGTATAAATTATCACATAAATCATTTCCTTTATTCTCTCCTCAGGTTCATAAATATGAAATTGAAGTCTGTCACATTCATCAATTCCACCTTTCAAAGCTGCTTTTTTGAGGATGTGACATCCGTTGGATCTTTCTTTCGCAACTGCACATTTATAGAGGCTGTCTTCTATAACACTGGTAAAATGCTCATTTGTTATTATGGTGGAAACACTTTCCACCATTTTACTTTGCTTTGCTACATGTCTGTATCTAATTATCGCTTTCCGCTGTGGTTTAAACTTGACAGATATTGACGATTCCAAACTTAAGAACACAGATGTCATAAACAGTACATTTTACCACAACAAAACAGGCTGTCAAATGACTTTTGAGGATGATTACAGTGCATACTGGGTCTACTTTGTCAATTTCTTGGGAACACTAGCTGTTCTGCCTGGCAACATTGTTTCTGCACTTCTCATGGACAAAATTGGCCGCTTGTCAATGCTAGGTGAGACAGAAGTTCAATTATTATTATTTTTTTTATATATAATTTGACAATGTTATAATTATTTGACATTTGTTCTATTTTTTATTTCTAACCATTCTCTCAAATAGTATATTTGACATGAAAAAATCTTTCTGTATGCATTTTGTTAGTCATGAGAGAATAGTTTAAATTGTTTTACGTATTTTTTTTATTTCATGTTATTGTATGCCTTACCAAACACTTAAATATATTTGACATTCAAACTTTTTGTCATGACTGAAAAAATATGTATTTTATTTTATTTTATTTTATTTTATTTTATTTTATTTTATTTTATTTTATTTTATTTTATTTTATTTTATTTTATTTTATGCCTTGCCAAACTCTTCAAAATATTTGTCATTTAAACTTTTCGTAATGACTGAAATTATTTTATTTTATTTTATTTTTTATTGTCGTGAGAGAAGTGTTTTTTTATTTGTTTTTTTTTGTTTTTCATTTGTTTTTTTTTTGTTTTTTTTATTTTATTTTATGCCTATTCATACTCTGAAATATCTTTGTCCTTTAAACTTTGTTATGAGTGAAAAAATTAGTTTAGTTTAGTCTAGTTTAGTTTAGTTTAGTTTAGTTTAGCTTTGCTTTGCTTTGTTTTTGTTTTATTTTTTTATTTTATTTCATTTATTATATTTTATTTTATGTATGCTTTTAGTTGTCATTCTGTTTGTCGTGAGAAGTGTTTTTTAATTTGTTAAAAAAATTATTTTATTTTATGCCTATTTATACTCTGAAATATATTTGTCATTTAAACTTTTTGTTATAAGTGAAAAAAATGCTTTTATTTAATTTTGATACATGTTATTTATTATTTTAATTTATTGTTTATTTTTTATTTTATTTATAATAATAATATTTTATTCTTCGCTATAGTATAACATATTTTCATGGTATATAAGTTACATTGTAACTAATTCTCATTAGATTATAAGTAGACTGTTAGGTTGGGGTTAGGGTTTGGGTTAGTGTAAGAAGACATGTACTTGCAAATTTTCTCATAGTCAGTTAAGTGTCCTTTGAATGTCAGTATCAACAGATATTAAGTAGACAGTCTACTGATACTCAAAATAAAGTGTTACCTTTGTTGTTTATAATTTTAGTCATGTGTGGAAAAAATAAAAAAAAGTATTTCTATATGTCAGTTTTTTGTGTCTCTTGTCAGGGTTTTCCATGATCCTGTCAGGTATCAGCTGCTTCTTCCTGTGGTTTGGCACGAGTGAGTCGATGATGATTGGGATGCTCTGCTTGTACAATGGTCTGAGCATT
Source organism: Danio albolineatus (assembly GCA_903798035.1). Lineage (NCBI taxonomy): Eukaryota > Metazoa > Chordata > Actinopteri > Cypriniformes > Danionidae > Danio > Danio albolineatus. Next base: position 2,267,960 of record CAIGQQ010038283.1, read on the forward strand.
TCCGCCTGGAACTCTCTGGACGTTGTGACAACAGAGCTGTACCCTACAGACAGAAGGTGGGCTTATACTCATACATAATAAAATATGCTAACATGCACGCAACAAAGCTGTTTGATGGTCCCAAATCTCTTAGCCCATTAAAAGTCAATGTAACACCAACGTTTTAAGTTTTTTGTTTCTCTTCCACCCTTCAGAGGAACTGGATTTGGCTTCTGTAATGCATTGTGCAAGCTAGCAGCGGTCATGGGGAATCTGATTTTTGGATCTTTAGTGGGCATCACCAAAGCCATCCCCATTCTTCTGGCATCCTCGGTGCTCGTCGGCGGAGGTCTGGTGGGACTGCGACTGCCTGACACTCGCTCTAATGTCCTCATGTAACCCTCGTGTAAGAGGTCTGGAGAAACTCAAAAGGCTTGACTTGAATGGTTACTTCACACCCCAAAATAAAGTTCTGCCATCATCTACGCACCCTCACGTCATTCTAAACCCAATAGAAATTTGTTCATCTTCTGAACACAAATATACATTTAAAGCGCCCCAATTATGCTATTTTTTAAAATTCCACATTTGCTTAAGGAAGTCTCCTATAATAGGTTCAAACCCGTTCAAGTAAAAAAAAAACACTTGTTTTTTCATATTATTCATTTAAAATCACCTCATTTCTCAAATGATTCATTTGAAGATTCGTTCTTTCTAAACCCCCCCCCTTCTGAAAGTCTGCTCTGGTTTGATTGGTGAGATGGCCTGGTCTGTTGTGATTAGTTTGGAGTTTGGCGTGAAACTGTTTGGAGTTTGGCGTGGGTTTCCTTCTTCTTGCTCTGAAGTGAAAGTGCTAACCACTGAGCCGCTGCACCACCCCTGCGTGCACTTAATATGCATCAGAATGTTTTTAAAATAATAGTTCCTTACATTTATAGTGCTCTTCTAGATACTCAAAGTCCTTATCCACCACCAGTGTGCAGTATCCACCTGGATGACGCGATGGCACCTATTTTGTGCCAGAATGCACAACACCTACCAGCTTATTGGAGAGAGAGTGATGGAGCCAATTATGATAGGGGGATGGTTAGGAGGCAGTGATGGCAAATTTGAAGGCAAAAAATGTTCATTTTGCCAGGATGCCATGGACACACTACTTTTTTTAAGGACATGCAGGGGTTTTTATTCATGACAGAGAGTCAGGACCTCGATTCAAAAGAAAGTGCTCACTGAACAGTATAGAGTCCCCATCACTATACTGGGGCATTAGAACCCACAGATTGAGCACCCCTGCTGGCCTCTCTACCTCCCATCCAGGTAATAACCAGACACAACTCTGCTTAGCTTTAGTTGGCAATTATGTGAGTGCTGCAGAGAGATAGCCGCCAGCTTAAAACAAAGACGGGGCTCATAAAAATACCCATGTAGGTCTGGACATGGCCTTAGAAGGCTCAAAAGATGATCCAGCTCCGAACCGGCAAAAGCACTGGCTCCAAACAAGCACCTGGTTTATGCTGGTAAAAAGGGAGTATGCAAGATCCACTCTCCCACAAGCATCTCTTCACCCCAATCGTTGATGCTTCAAAACATTCGTACATTTGTAATGCATATGTATTAATCCAAGTTTTGGGAAGAGATGTGATCACATTTACACCCCTTATTCACATGACACTTATAATCAAAAATCTTTTGAATGCAGGGACAGGAATCTTTCAGATTTCATTAATAATAGTTTAATTTGTATCTCAGAGATGAATGCATTATGAGTTTGAAATGACAAGATGGTGAGTAACTTTCATTTTGGGAGAGTATTAACTCTTTCCCTCCTGATTACAGTAAACTGTGTTCTGAAATCAAACCATTTTATTCAACATCGCTACTGTAGATATGTAGTTAGATAGGTAGGATAGGAAGTTCACAACTATATAATTCCAAATTAGGCACTATCAAACAGTACGTTTGTTGACAATCTTTAGACTTTCTTTTGCAATAACACAAATGAAGAGTTCAGTAGCAAAAAACTCTAAGTTATGTCTGAAATGCTCTTTTAAAATTAGCATTTTTGTCAAGCTGGTGTGCAGGTTCAATTATTTCACTTTCATGGTGATGAATAGCTTTTGTCATGAGTGAAATAAGTGAATATAATCACAGGAGGCATAGAAAAATGCTCATTTTGGAAAAACATTTAGACAACAGGGTTTTTGCATCTGACCTTTTCAAATTGTGCACCTTCATACTGTATTTCATACATCTTTGTTGTCGTTTTAAGGGTTTAGCAGCCCTGGAATGAACATGAGCATACATATTAATGTCCCCTTATTAAGATCTGAGCAAAACAAGCTATTAATGAGCATCTAAACCTGCTGCAGATACGCAGAGAGCATGATCAGATCCAGCGAGAGCTCGGCACATCTGCATCACAGCTGGCTGACTGAACCTGGAGAATTACTGACGAGATGAGAGACTGCCACTGCTCTACTGTAAACAACTCTTCATTCAGCTCTTAGTTTCAGGATTACATGCTGAAAACACCCACAGAGATATGGTTATGGTGCAGAATCATCGAAGTAACATCTGAGTAGTGTAAATAGTTCTCCCTAAAATGAAAAGTACTCACCCTCATGCCATTTCAATTGCCCGAGAACTAAGTTCATCACAATTAAGATATTTAAAACACATATTAAGATGTTTTGTATTAAATACGAGAGCTTCCTGATCCTCAGTAGACTCATTAATAGTAAGGCAAGGCAAGTTTATTTATATAGCACATTTCATACACATTGGCAATTCAAAGTGCTTTACATAAACAGAAATAAAATTGAAGTATAGGAAAATAAAAACAAATAATAAAAAAACAGATTAAAATGTATTAAAACAAGTTATAAAAGAATGAAAAAGAAAAGAAAGACACAGTAGTGCGATCTGTCGGACGTAGCAGATGTGTTTTCAGTCTTGATTTGAATGTGCCTAATGTTGGAGCACATCTGATCATTTCTGGAAGCTGATTCCAGCAGCGAGGCGTAGTAGCTGTGTTAAGAAGCGGACGGGAGACAGAGGTAAGTAAACGTTAGTAGATTTATTGTTTGACAACAAAGGAGCACATGAGGGATAGCCAGGAGGATCAGGAATGATGACGGGTCTTTTCCTCCGTGACTGGGTAGCAGGAATACAGGAGGATGGACAGCACACACCAGATACAGACGACAGAGGATGATACAGACGATGAGGAACTTGAAGACAGGACGACTCGGGAGGACCAGGAGGACTAGGAGGAAGACACAGAGAATAGGTAAGTACAAAGTTTGTTTTCGCTGAGTATGACTACGCTGAGTGGTCGCTCAGTGTCCGCTTTCGCATGAACGAGCCCGGACAATGAGCGACTAGAGTGCTGTGCTTTTATCTGGTGCTCGTGAATGTGTTGCAGCTGTGTGCTCGTTAGTACGCAGGTGATGGTGATCTTCGTGATTGGGGTTCGTGAGAGTCTGACCAATCCGTAACAGTACCCCCCTCCCCAGGGCCCGCTCCCGAGGGCCTAAACCGCCGACGCCGTGGTGGTCTTCCTCTGCCTCGAGGTGCTGGGAATTCAGGGTGGTTCTCATGGAATTCCGCCATGAGACTAGGATCGAGAATATCAGCTCTGGGAACCCATGTTCTTTCTTCGGGACCGTAACCCTCCCAGTCCACCAGGTACTCTAACTGGCCACCACGACGTCGGGAACGTAAGATCTCCTGCACTGCGTAAACAGCTCCTTCTTCCAGGAGCAGTGGAGGAGGGGGTTCCTCTTCGTGGTCAGGCTCTGTGGAGGGAAGAACAGGGTCGTGATAAGGCTTCAATAGTGAGACGTGGAAGGTAGGGTGAATGCGGTATTGTGAGGGTAACTGTAATTTATAGGTGACGGGGTTGACCTGTTCCACGATGGTAAAGGGACCAACAAATCGGGGACTTAACTTGCGAGAGGGCAGTCGCATACGGATGTCCCGGGTAGATAGCCACACCTTTTGTCCGGGTGTGTATCTGGGTTCTTCAGACCTCCTCCTATCGGTGACTACTTTACTTCTGCGAACTGCCCTCTGCAGATGTTGGTGTGCCTCGTCCCAGACTCTCTCGCTCTCCCGGAACCAGTGATCCACTGCGGGGACATCAGATGGTTCGCCATCCCAGGGAAAGAGCGGTGGTTGAAAGCCCAGTACGCACTGGAATGGCGTGAGTCCGGTGGTGGGTTGCCGCAGTGAATTTTGGGCATACTCTGCCCAGCCCAAATACTGGCTCCAGGAGTTCTGGTGACCACTGCAGAAGGTCCTCAAGAACCGTCCCACCTCCTGAATCTTCCTCTCTGTTTGCCCGTTGGTCTGGGGGTGATATCCTGAAGAGAGGCTGACGGCCACACCTAGGAGCTTGAAGAAGGCTTTCCATAGTCGGGAGATAAACTGGGGACCTCTGTCCGACACGATATCCTCGGGGATACCAAAAGACCTGAAGACTTGATTGAAGATGTTATCTGCGGTTTCAAAGGCTGTGGGAAGACCTTTCAGAGGGATTAATCTTACAAACTTCGAGAATCTATCAACAATGACCAGAATGCAGGTGTTACCTTCTGACGAGGGAAGGTCAGTTATGAAGTCCACTCCTAGGTGTGACCAGGGACGGTTCGGAATCGGCAAGGGATGGAGCTTTCCAGCGGGTAGGTGACGTGGACTCTTGGACTGAGCACATTCCTTACAGCCCTGAACATATCGCTTCACATCCCTTGCCATACTTGGCCACCAGAATCGTTGGGACAATAGCGAGAGAGTATTGTTGATCCCTGGATGTCCAGTGCCTAGCGAGGTATGTAAGGAATGGATAAGATCTACCCGTTGTTCAGGTGGTATGAACTGCCGATGAGGAGGGCATCCCGGCGGAGTAGGGACCTCCGGAGTGGCAACGACTGGGGGAGTGTTCCAGGTGATCGGGCAGACGGAGATGTGTTCAGGGAGGATCTTAGTGGGAAGTTCCTCGTAATCGTGATGCTCGTGCAAACGGGAAAGAGCGTCTGCTCTAAGGTTCTTGGGTCCTGGACGATATGATATGGAGAAATCAAAGCGTGAGAAGAAGAGAGACCATCTGGCTTGACGTGGACATAGCCTCTTGGCTTCCTTGAGATATTGGAGGTTTTTATGGTCGGTGATCACCTGGAACGGGTGTTGCGCTCCCTCCAACCAGTGTCGCCACTCCTCCAGTGCTAGCTTGATCGCTAGAAGTTCCCTGTCTCCTATGCTGTAATTCTGCTCCGCCGGGCTCAGCTTCCGAGAGAAATAGGCACAGGGATGCAGTCGGGGCGGTGTATCATGATGTTGGGATAGAACTGCCCCGACGCCGGTGGTGGATGCGTCCACTTCCACCACGAAAGGAAGATTAGGGTCAGGATGAGTCAGGAGTGGGGCCCTTGTGAACTCCTTCTTGAGAAGACGGAAGGCTGCGGCTGCTTCATTGGACCATACCAGTCTCTTGGGTTTATCCTTAAGGAGATTGGTGAGAGGTGCTGTAATACTGCTGTAATCCTTGATAAACCTCCGATAAAAATTGGCAAACCCAAGAAACCTCTGGAGTTCTTTAATGGTCGTGGGTTCTGACCAGGACAGAACAGCCTCAATCTTCCTCTTATCCATCCTGATACCAGTTTGATCAATTAGATATCCCAAGAACTGAACTGACTCTTGATGGAAGGAGCATTTCTCCGCTTTGAGGTAGAGTTGGTTCTCTCTCAATGTTTGTAGGACCTCCGCAACGTGGTGGCGATGTTCGGCCTCACTCCGGGAGTAGATGAGGATGTCATCTATGTACACGATCACACATCGGTGGAGAAACTCCCGGAGGACTTCATGAATGAAGTTCTGGAATACGGAGGGGGCGTTGACCAGACCGTAGGGCATGACTTGGTATTCGTAGTGACCAGTAGGGGTCACGAAGGCCGTCTTCCACTGGTCCCCCTCACGTATTCTTATCAAGTTATACGCGCTGCGGAGGTCCAATTTTGTGAAGATCTTGGCTTCTCTGAGCTGCTCCAAAGCGGCTGGTACCAGAGGAAGGGGATACCGGTATTTTACTGTGCTGTTGTTCAGGACGCGGTAGTCTATACACGGTCGCAGCCCTCCGTCCTTCTTGGCCACAAAGAAGAAGCTGGAAGCCGCTGGTGATTTGGAGTGACGTATATACCCCTGACTCAGAGCCTCCCTTATGTAATCTTCCATGGCCTGATTCTCCGGAAGCGAGAGCGGGTAGATCCTACCTCTAGGCAACTGGGCATCTGGAACTAGGTCGATTGCACAGTCCCATGGCCGATGCGGAGGTAGCTGGGAAGCTCTCTTGGGGCAGAAGACATCTTGAAAGGATCTGTACTCCTTAGGAATGTTGATGGACTGCTTCTCAGGAGGACTCTCGACGGACGTCACATACAAGGAAATGGGGTTCCGACCTTGAAGAGGGAGACTAGGAAAACAGGCTGATGAACATCCACTTCCCCATTTCTTGATCTCTCCTGTGCCCCAAGAGATGATGGGATCGTGCTTCACCAGCCACGGGCGTCCTAATATGATGTCCATGTTTGCACCCTCCAGAACCAGAAACTGAATCCTTTCTTGATGTAACAACCCCACTTGAAGAAGGATGTCTTCACATTGACGATGAATACGGGTTGAAGATCTAGCACACTGTGTTATTGGTTGAATCTGATAGATGTGTGAGGACGCTTCAGTACGGAGGTGGAGTTGACGACAGAGGGATTGGGAGATGAAATTCCCTGCTGACCCGGAGTCGATAAGGGCTGTCACATGGAGAGAAACAGAGGCAGTAGTTATTTGTACAGTGGTAGTAAGAGGATTACATTGTTCGACACTTGTACTAAATACACTCACTGAAGTCCGAATGGGACGAAGGGGACACTCCATACGGGTGTGTCCGCTGATGCCGCAGTATAGACACAGACCCCGGGTCAGCCTCCTCTGTCGTTCCGCTGTTGTCAATCTTCCAGACTCTATTATCATGGGCTCTGGTTCTGGAGGGGGTTTTGACTCAGGCGATCGGAGGAGTGCAGACGAGGGGGAGACTGTGTCCTGTTGATAAGTTCGAAGACGATCGGAACATCGTAGAGAGTGTTGGATGAACCTCTCCAGACCCATATTATCATCTAGAGCGGCCAACTGGATGCGTAGCGTGGGTTCCAAGCCGAGCCGGTACGTGGTCAGTAACGATCTCTCATTCCATCCACTTGCAGCCGCTAGAGTTCGAAACCGGAGTGCATAATCCTGTGTAGACATTGTACCTTGCTTTAGATGATACAGTTGTTCTCCGGCGGCCACCTCTCCATCAGAACGTCCAAACACCTCTTTGAAATACTCCGTGAAGGAAGTGATGGAATTCATGACCGGCCCGGCTTGGTTCCAGATGGTTTTGGCCCATTTTAGTGCAGGTCCAGAGAGTACTGATACGATATAGGCGATCTTCGATTTATCTGTGGGATACAGAGAAGGTTGCATTTCAAATATGAGTGAGCATTGTAAGAGAAAACCATTGCACTCCTCCGCCCCGCCTGAGTAGGGCGCTGGTCGGGCCATGGGACTGGAAGGAAGGGCCGAAGAAGAAGTTGTGGATGCGGAAGTGCTCGGTGCTGGTGGTGCGTTGGGAAGTGGAGCTGGTGGTTGTAGAATCCGCTTCAACTGGTCCACCAGCTCTTGAAAGTGATCGGGGGTGCTCATGTTGTCGCTGTTTTGGTCCGGGCTTCTGTTAAGAAGCAAACGGGAGACAGAGGTAAGTAAACGTTAGTAGATTTATTGTTTGACAACAAAGGAGCACATGAGGGATAGCCAGGAGGATCAGGAATGATGACGGGTCTTTTCCTCCGTGACTGGGTAGCAGGAATACAGGAGGATGGACAGCACACACCAGATACAGACGACAGAGGATGATACAGACGATGAGGAACTTGAAGACAGGACGACTCGGGAGGACCAGGAGGACTAGGAGGAAGACACAGAGAATAGGTAAGTACAAAGTTTGTTTTCGCTGAGTATGACTACGCTGAGTGGTCGCTCAGTGTCCGCTTTCGCATGAACGAGCCCGGACAATGAGCAACTAGAGTGCTGTGCTTTTATCTGGTGCTCGTGAATGTGTTGCAGCTGTGTGCTCGTTAGTATGCAGGTGATGGTGATCTTCGTGATTGGGGTTCGTGAGAGCCTGACCAATCCGTAACAAGCTGAAAGCAGATTCACCCTGCTTTGACTGAACTCTTGGAATTTCTAGTTTATATGATCCTAAAGATCTGAGTGATCTGTTAGGTTTGTATTCAGTGAGCATATCTGTAATGTATTGAGCTCCTAGGCCATTTAGTGATTTGTAGACAAGTAATAATACTTTAAAATCTATTCTGAATGTAACTGGGAGCCAGTGTAGAGACCTGAGGACAGGTGTGATGTGCTCTGATTTCCTGGTTCTGGTCAGAATCCTGGCCGCAGCATTTTGAATGAGCTGCAACTGTCTGACTGTCTTTTTGGGAAGGCCGGTGAGGAGGCTGTTACAGTAATCCACCCTGCTGCTGATAAAAGCATGAACAAGTTTCTCTAAGTCTTCACTGTAAACAAAGTATCTAATTCTTGCACAGAAAAGTACAGAACAGAACAGAAAAACATCTTCAAAACAGGCCAGATCTTTCTTCAGTGCTTCAATCGGATTATTGTGAATTTTTGAGAATTATTTGTGTGCACATAAACATGAACGTGAATGCGTGCCCTATACTGACACTGAAATGAAGAAACTGTTGAATAAAGTCATTATTTTTGTTTTATGTGCACACAAAAGTATTATTGTAGCTTGATATTATTCAGATTAAACCACTGAAGGCATATTGTCTGTTTTAAGGATGTTTGTTTGGTATTTTTCTGGACTTTGAATCGAGTCATGGATGAAGGAACTCTCAAATTTCATCCAAAATATCAGATTTTTTATTTCAAAGAGGAACGAAAGTTTTGGGGGTTTGGATTGGCATGATGGGAGAGTAATAACCAAGAGGGATTATTAACAGAATTATACCTTTAGATGGGTTTTATGTTTTGGCAAGGGTGAAATCGATCATTTTCAACCCTACTATCACTATTATATTTTAAATCAAGCCTTTTGCATGAACTCCAACCTCCGATAAAACGGCCAAAACTGTGCATCATGCTCAAAATACGTGTATAATATTCCTGCAGCCACATTTATGGAGATCAAAAAGCCCTATTTTGTGCCATATTTTGTTTTTTATTGTGAGCAAAAAGCCGTTTTGCTTTCATACACAACAATCGTGTGTGTGTGCATTATCTGTCTTGTTCTGCCACTTTGTGATTTTGTCAAACAGCGAATGGCCTTTTGAAACTGTGCCTCTCCTACATGAGATCGTTATCGCGTATAGGATACAGTAGCTGCTGTATTTGGTATCAAAGAGAGCGTGTCTGCTATGGATCTTACAGTCTGATGAGGATCAGGCGTCTGGTGACGTCCTGGAAAGCCTCTTTTATGTTCAGTGTCAGAGACTCATCTTGGCAGGACAGGTTTTTGCAGGCGCACAGGGAGTCTAAACGGTCCGCCTCAACATATGGGGTTACAATCTGTATAGAGGGGAAGCAAGATGTGTTTAATAACCACATAGAATATCACTAATTTATGACTATCATTTTCATGTCTATTTTGAGTTATTTTTTTGCTTTTAAATAACAATTTAATGTGTATATATA
>CAIGQQ010038283.1:2280821-2296924 GCA_903798035.1 Danio albolineatus
ATATATATATAGCATGCAGCTGGAAGGGCATGTTGAATTGGCAGTTCATTCTGCTGATGAATAAAGGGACTAAGCCGAAGAAAATGAATGAATGGATGAAATATACAGTATATATAATATTTTTATTAGATTACATCACAACTAACAATATAAATTAAAGATTAGATAAAGAATAACAGGGTAACAAATTACCTATAGGTTAGAAATAAATAAGAAATAAGTTATTATTTGATAATTTGACTATTTATTCTATGTTATTAGATTACTGATGGTTATAACTGCCCTAATGTATATACATTGTAATATGACGATTTGCTCAACAAGCAGTATTAATGGAAGGGTAAGTTGTTATGTATATTGATGTATGACAGTTAAATTTTAATTAGCTTTTTTTCTTCTATTCTTTTCATTTTTCTTTTTCATACAGGAGTATTACAACAAATGAAGACACAAAAGGCATTAAGGCAAAAAATAAATAAAGTATTCTTTGCCATAAAAGTGAAGTTAATGTACATATAGTAGCCTGTAAAAATGCTTCTTTTAGAAGAAAAATTCTGATGGAACTTTGATATTTTTGCACTAATTAAAATATCTGACATGTCTTTGATAAAACTACCTTTTTTAGAGAATAATACTCTAAATACATAAACAGCATAACTAAAACCCTTGCAATGAAACAGCATAGTTGTCAAAAGGCATTGAATCTGGGCCTGTTAAGTCAGAGAAACTGACTGATGCTGAGAGTGGTAATTTGATTGCAGAGCATTTACATATTGATATGGTAAGAGAAGCAAATATTAAATATCACAAGCTGAATTGAACACAAATGTATTGAGTTTCACACAGGTTTTGCTGTTTGTGGGATCATTTGTGAGAACATTTTCCTGCTTTTTATCTTACTAGAAACATGCATAATGTTTCAGTGGTTACTCCTCATAATTTGAGATGCTTTAAGTCTTTTGATGTCCAAATAGCTTATTGTTTTTGTACCTGCACTGTAGATTGGGAGGAACGATTTCAAGATACCTCTTGTTATAGGAGATTTTATGTCTTATGGTGATTTTAGGATGTATATACAAGACCTGTACAAGGTCAGTGTACAAGGTCATTGTGCAGAGAGTTTTAAGTGGCGTAATTCCCACTTTAAAAAATGTATTCATTGCAGCACATGATTATTGTGTGAGTATTGAGTTGAGATTGTAACTATCCCAGTGTATTATACTCAACATTTTTAATTGACCACTGGTGCACTGTTAGCCAAATCATTAAAAGCTCTCAACACTTACTGTTGTTCTGATCATCTGTTGCAGTGTTCATATTTGACACTTTACGAGTTTGCCAGTTAACTGTCTGAGTCTCTTTCGAAAGTGTTAATTCAACACTTTTATCGTGATTCCCGTATAAGCTCTCAGGGAGTGTATTTATTTTAACACTAAGGGAGCTAAATCTACCATTTAAAATTTGCAATCAGGCTCATTATGGATACATACCTCTATGTACATTTCTGGAGAGCACCAAATACATTCCACAGGAGCTATTTTTTCTTTGCAAATCCACCTGAGGCTGCTGTGTATGCTTTTTGAGATCTCAAATTTCTCTTGCGAGTGCCGTTCACGCCTGCCCATCTCGTGTAAATCGACCAGAGCCCACTGTCGATTGACTGACCCACCCTCCTCCTTCCCTAAGCCCAACCAATAGTATTTTCAAAAGCACCGATTGACCCGCACAACCACTTCCCTAAACCCATCCAACGGTGTTTCGAAAAGTAATCCAGAAAAAGAAAAGCCCATATCTGATATTAATCACATTTTCAGTTTCCACCACATTCTCACCCTGTTATTGTCATGGGCAGGTCTTGAACCAGGGTCTCTGGTGTGGAGACTTAACCACTGAGCCAGAGGGGCAGTTGTGTTGGACACAAACAAAAAACACTCCAAGTTGGAATCCAGAAAACAGGCATTTATTTAATATTAATTAAAAAAAAAAAAAAAAAAAAAAAAGTCAACTTAGGTTCTTCTCAAAAATGAGGTAGCAAAACAGACAACTTAGGTTCTTCTCAGTATGAGGTATATAAAATATTTTAACAGTATAATAAACATCCACGAGGGGAGAAAACAAAGAGACAATGACGCAGCAAGCAACAGGGAAAATAAAACAGTCTTACTAGACGTCGCTCATGAGATCAAGGGAACACAAGGCAAGCTCACCAGGACTGACTCAAAAACCGAGTGAGGAACAGAGAAAAAGTGACAACTTAAATACACAGGCTGGAACGAGTCACAGGTGATCGAAATGAAGTAAACAAGAGCACACGAGGAGAACTAAGGCAGTGGGGAAACACAGTGGTTCCCAACCTTTTTTCCAGGAGACCCCTATTTTAACACTGACATTTTTTAAAGACCCCCCTCCACACCCCACACCCCAACCACGTGCGCACACACACATCCCACACAGAAACAGACATAAAAAAAATTTGCACACACTGACTAAAATATATAATTGAGCTAATGTTAATATATGCAAAAACAACTCAAAACAATTTTTTTCTCAACAACAGTTTGCACTTTTTTCCAAAACCTGCTACAAATTAAACAGCAGCACATTTAACATCATCTACAAAAAACATGTACAAATCTACCTGTTTGACTTATTATTAAAAGGTGAAACATGCAATGTTCACAAGAACAGGGAGAGTATTTTCTATTCAGGCTGGTTTACAATATTATACAAATCAATTAATTAAGTAAAAATCTTTGAATGTATATTGTTTAGTCAGACATTCATTGAAATTTTTGTTTTTATTCTAAAAGCCTGTATTAGGCATATAAAACAACAATAACCAATGCATAACAACTATTTGCATATTCTAAGTTGCACATGTTTTTTTCATACCTTTTCTTGTAATCCTAGATGAATTAAGCCTTATTTTATTGTTAAAGGCTATTTAATGTGAACTCTGGGCCTGCATATCTAGGGCTAGAGATTGGCTATTAGGCATGATTTTCGTGACAGCCAGACGAAAGTCACTGTGCACTTTTTTTTTAATTTGCTAACATGAGCTCTGGGCTACGTTCCCACTCTCACAATATGCTGTAACATTCTTGACGTAATCCTATCTTTTTATAATCCCTCCCCCCAAAATAATCAGAATTGTATTATTTAATAAATGAAATTATTTTCCTAAAAAAAAAATAATAAAAGAAGAAAAAAGAAAGAAAGAAAAAAAACCACATGTGCTCTTGGCGACCCCTTGAAAATCTTTAGGGACCCCTAGTGGGGGTCGCGACCCCTGGGTTGGGAACCACTGCTCTAGGGGAATGGAGACAAAGTGCAGGATGGTGACAGTTATTTACTTGTTCATTTTATCTTTTGGCTTCTGTTTTCGTCTTACCTGCTTTCTGGAACTGGTCTTCCACTGACTCAAACCCTGTTGGCGTGGTCAACTCCTCTCTGTGTCTCAAGTCCGCCAACGTATGCTGGGAGCCACTGGACAATCTTATAACAGCGGGAAAGCTGTCCATACAGAGGTAAGCGGTCAGTTGGTAAGGAACGGGATCATACCACCTCGTAGCGTTCGTTTTAAAGATGAAATGCAGCCATCCGTAACTCTGGTTACATTATTCACATTATTCGCAATCTCCAGAAATGTATTTAGGGTTACATTTTCAGATTGAGCCGACAGTGCTCAGCATATATAAGTACACCCCATCACTATCTATCTTTTAAATTAATATTTTTAATAGGAAGCTATACAACATTATATTTGTGCATATACATTAGATTAGTCAGTACTGAAGCCAAATCTGGAGCTTAGCTAACCAAATAACTTCATATAGTGGTCTAAAAACTAGTACACCCAAATTTATATGTTATAGAGAAATGTTAAATACAAATTTAAAAAAATAATAAAAATCAAGAGAAGCAATAAAATGGAAAAATGTAGTTGAAATTTTGCAGGTTGTATTTTATTTTAATTTTTTTGCAATATTTTGCTTAAATTTAATTGTATTATCCTTCAATTTCTAAATGTTTGGTGACTAAAATATTATTTAAAAAATATATATCTGTAAATCTGTTAATAAATAAATCTGTTTTGTTTCAAAATGGGGTGTACTTAGTTATGCTGAGCACAGTTATGATGTATATTGAAAATTTGCAGTGTAACTAAACCACATATGTTTTAAAACATTTACCCCAGGTCAAACTTCACAAACATGTCTCAGCAGGTAATGTTTCCCCTGCTGCAACTGCAACTGCAACTGAAAAAGCCTGCAACTTTTATCCAGTAATGTCTTTAAAGTGATTGTCACCCCAAAATTAAACTTTACTTACTGTTTACTCACCCTCCAAGTGGTTGCAAACCTCCATGAGTTTCTCTATTCTGTTGAAGACTAAAGATTATATTTTCAAGAAAGATAAAAACCTGTAAACATTGACTTCCACAGTGGGCAAAACAAATATTACGGTTTGCAGCTTTCTTCAAAAGGTCCTCTTTTGTGTTAAACAGAAGAAAGAAACACAGATTTGGAACAAGTGAAGGGTGAAGTAATGATGACAGAACTATCCCTTTAACACACGAGTGTAGACAAGAGTCCATTTTACTATAGGAACTACACTGAATGAACATTATTTAAACATTATTGAATAAACGTCATTTATAAGCGGCTTTTAAGTTTAAGAATGGGGCATATGCACATTGGTGCTAATCTTCAACATTGCTACACCTCTTGACAGGCATAGGATATCAGATGAACATTTTATGGTCCAGCCTTTTATAGTTTTTTTTTTTTTGTGAAGTTGTTTTCTAAAAAAAAAGTGTGTAAATACTGTGCATGTCTATACTGGCACCTGAAGACTGACGTTTATTAAAAAACAAAGCCAATAAAACATCAATAATGCAATAAAATAGGCTAAACATCAAGCATTTCATGCATTATAGCATAAATTACATACATTATAGCATAAAAGGTACTAACAAATGCTAAATGTATTAATATAATATTATTAACATACTTCTAAACATTATTACAAAGAAAAACTTTGTCCAGACTTTGATAATATACATTCAAATTAAAGTAAAAGATAAATTCATTCATTTTCTTTTCGGCTTAGTCCCTTTGTTGATCTGGGATCGCCACAGCGGAATGAACCGCTAACTTATCCAGCATTTGTTTTACACAGCGGATGCCCTTCCAGCTGCAACCCATCTCTGGGAAACATTCAAACACACTCATTCACACTCATACACTATGGACAATTTAGCTTACCTAATTCACCTATACCACATGTCTTTGGACTTGTGGGGGAAACCGGAGCACCCGGAGGAAACCCACGCAACCACGAGAAGAACATGCAAACTCCACACAGAAATGCCAACTGACCCAGCCGAGGCTCGAACCAGCGACCTTCTTGCTGTGAGGCGAACGTGCTACTCACTACGCCACCGTGGCGCCCCTGTAAAACATAAATAAATATATTAATTCATTCATTCATTCATTCATTTTCATCCACTTTTCCAGGGCAGCAGTCTCCAGAGAGAACCTGACTTCCCTCTCCCTTGACACTTCCTCCAGCTCCTCTAGGGGGATCCCGAGGCGTTTCATACAGGCCAGCTTATGACCCGTTTCCACTGAGTGGTATGGTACGGTTCGGTACGCTTTTTAGGCTGTTTCCACTGTCTAAAAGCACACCGAACCGAACTGTACCGCACCACTTTTTGGTCACCCTTTGCAAAGGGTACCAAGGGTACCAAAGGGTGACCAAAAGGCGGAGCTAGACGCACAGCTGAATACTATTGGTTTACAGAGATACGTCATTTGCTCGCGCAACAATCCAGAATGAAAACAAAGGACCCGACATGTTTAATACAAAGACATAGTCCCTCCAGTGTGTCCTGGGTCTTACCCGAGGCCTCGTCCCGGTGGGACATGCCTGGAACACCTCCCTAGGTAGCCATCCAGGAGGCAAAACAGATTCCTGAGCCACTTCAGCTGACTTCTCTCGGTGTGGAGGAGCAGCGACTCTACCCTGAGCTCCTCCTGGGTGACAGAGCTCCTCATCCTATCTATGAAGGTGCACCCTGCCACCCTGTGAAGGAAACTAGTTTTTGCCGCTTGTGTCCAAGATCTTGTCCTCTTGGTCATGACCCAAAGCTCATGACCATACAGTAGGTGAGAGTAGGAACGTATATTGATCGGTAAATCGAAAGCTTTGCCTTTCAGCTCAACTCCTTCTTTACCACAATGGACTGATACATCAACCGCATTTGCTGCCGCTGCACCAATCCGCCTGTCAACCTCAGGTTCCATCCTTTCCTCACTCAAGAAACAAAACCCCAAGATACTTGAACTCCTCCACCTGGGGTAAGGACTTTCCTCCAACCTGGAGATGGCAAAACACATTTTCCGGTGGAGCACAATGGCCTCGTACTTGGAGGTGCTGATTCTCATTCCAGCTGCGTCACACTCGGTAGTAAACCGCCCCAGTGCATGCTGAATTACAAATATATTAATTAAGCAAATGTAATATGACAACAAGTATAATAAAATAAATAACAATACATTAGAATGGCTATAATAATAAAATAATAATAATAATAAATAATAATAATAATAATAATAATAATAATAATAATAATAATAATAATAATAATAATAATAATAACCTCTGAACACCTCTGAAACAAACAAACAAACAAACAGTTTTGTTAATAAACTGTCTAAAAGAAAGCGAAAGAACTCGCCAATGTCCGTCAGTTGGTCAGGTGGGGTCCCTCATTGGGTGAGTTGAGGAGAGTTGTACACCGCCAGCAGGTGGAGCCGCGTCACTCAGAGTCACTCAGTGTCAGTTTCAGCTCGATCTCACAGGGGGTTTCACCAGGTTTGACAGACGAAGGAAGACGCGCAGTTACCGACAGCGATTCACTGCAAATGGGCCCGGCGCTTTACTGGAGTGCCAGTGCTATGACAGAAAGATCAACTTCTGATTTACTCTTTTGAGAAAGAATCTTGCAGCGAGAGTCAGAAAGCCCGCGCGCAGTTTACTGTATGTTGGAGCCTCAGAGTTTCAGAGGAAGCAGGATGTACCATGAAGACGGAGCAAACTCTCTCAGACCGCGATATGGATGTAAGTACAGCCACACCGCTTCGTGGCGTTTATTAAACGTCAATTCTACTCAAATATTATGAAGCTGAATGAGTATTGATTCTGAATGAGAGAGAGAGTGCCATTGACAGCCTACCATAAGAGAATCGCATGAGTAGGCTAATCTAACACTAAGATCAATGCAGT
This sequence comes from Danio albolineatus, assembly GCA_903798035.1. Lineage (NCBI taxonomy): Eukaryota > Metazoa > Chordata > Actinopteri > Cypriniformes > Danionidae > Danio > Danio albolineatus. The sequence continues at coordinate 2,288,112 of CAIGQQ010038283.1, forward strand.
GGGTAGATTAATTCACCAAATATTTCATTCATAAATATTTGAAAGGGCATTTGTTGACTATGGATATCATTCTGTCTACTCTGCTGCTTAAAACGGAGTTTCGCTGGTATATCTTAATGCTGGCTTTTTTAAAATTATGAATCTTAACAAACATTTTTAGACGGCAGGGATTGTGTTTAAAGTTCATATTTCTGATTTATTAGTCTGTAATTGGTTGTTTTCAGCACTTAATATATATCTAATAGTGATATACTGATATATCAATAACTGCCAATCACTGATAAGCAGATACATGATGATTATGTTAAATTGAGTCATTCTCATAAACCATACATTAAAAGTGAGGAATAACTGAGGACATTGAATGATAAGAAAATAATGAACATCCAAGGTGGTGATAGAGTGGCTGTTACACCTCAGTGTGCATTATTTTGCATTAATTGACTGGAGTCAGTTATTCAAGTTAAATACTGTACTACTGTACAGTTAAATGTTGTACATCAAAGACATTCGTCAGGTTTTTGCACAGCTCCTGTGTGTATTAATTGTAAGGGTTACTGTTGTAACTGTTAAATATCTGAAATCATTCAGTGTATGGGACTGTAATGTGGTCAAAGCCTGCCTTAGAATGTTCATCAACCAATCAGAATCAGACAGTCACCAGACCATGTTAGTAGTGTTACTGAAGACTGAGCTAATAGAGAATCGTGCAAACTGGGGACAAAAATATGTGTATGGTTATTTTAAACTCAGTTGCCTGTTATATTTCTTTCTAACCAACTTCCCATTTTTGATCAAGAACTATCTCGTGCAAACTTCTGTGAAATTCTAAAACACTTCAATGTCTTTTGAGACCTACAGTACAAATATGCTTAGCTATTTTCTTCTGGCATCAACTAGATCCCCAGTGTTAGTCTGACGCAGCCTGATATTTTGTTGCCTCAGAAAGGTGTTTGTGTATCCCTGGCATTAGATCTCATGCTGGGCCTGCGCAAAGAGAAGCTCCATGTGAGTTTCTCCAGTTAAACATTACCTCTGGCCTTTGTAAAATCACCTGACAGTACAGTTCAGATATGTGAGGAATTCTGTTTCCGGAGTTTATCATTGTACGTTTTTCTAAACACACACATTTCACCACACTTGTGAGACACTGTCTTATTGTGCATATCTAGAACAATGAAGAATGTTTAGGATGCTGTTTGCATAACACACATTGATTTGTTCCGCTACTGCTGGTTGGTTGTGTGTCAGAACCTGTTAGTTTGTGATTAACTCCACCATATCAAATCAAGGTTGAGATACCTTTTGGTTGGCTCTTTAAATGAAGTTTACCTAACTCATGTCAACACTCACTGGCACCACGATCACATTCCAGCTAAACTGCTGCTGACAAGGCTGTTGATTTTATTCTGCTGATTTCTGCTGATACGCCAATGCCATGTACAGTAAAGCCTGATTAATTCTTCTGTGTCAAATAATCGCTGTACCCTATTACTCATACTGCACCTTGCAAGTTTCCCACAGCATTGCAAGCATTTATGTGTTTGCATTCAGTCTGTGCTGCTCTGGCAATAACACTTCTGAAATGCTAGTAGCCAGTTGTTTATATGGTCAACTGTCTTGAATTTGTTTGCTGACGTTTTGGGCTCACACCACATAATGTGTGCTATGCTACTGTATATGTAGCTCCAACGCATAGTCATTACTGGAAGAAAGAGGCTGGAACTGGCAAACGTCCAGTCCAACAACTTTAATCATAAAATAAAAACAAAACAAAAGTATCCATCTGGGGGTCCTCGGAGTGACTCGACACCCTCAGCTCTCGATACTATTGGCCCCACCCACACTTATTGTTACCAAGGCGACCAATTACAGATCTTTCACTCCACTTAATTGCAGTGTATAGTAAAAACTTTTGAGAGCTGCTTTGTTTGAATCAGGCTATGGGAAAATGCTATGCTGGACCATCCGTATACACTCATAGCACAAGTATGAATTGGCCTTTATGATTTGGTTCTGTTTGCTGAGGAAGCAGGTTTTTTTGTAAAAACATCCACCGGGTAAAATAAGCATTGAACGTGCCACCATTTTTCTCAGAAAGTATATTTCTAAAAGTGCTGTTGAATTTAAATTTGTTTGTAAATAATGTTGATAACAACCAATATATAAATACAACGTAAACTAAACTAGTTAGTTTAGAAATGAAGCTATGTGTAATAAAATGAACTATTGAACACATGAAGAAAGGGAGTTGAAAAAAAAGAGAGGGAAAGCCCAGACAGCTCTCAGGGTATTAGTAAATATCCCTGCCCCTCCTCATTGTAAATTAATATGTGACCCTGGATCTCAAAAAAAGTCATAATCATCCATTTTTGTAATTTAATAAAATGTATTGTTAAAGTCTGAAATCTGAGAGTTTAAAAACACATTAATAATAAAAAATAGTCACCTTTAAATGTGTGTAAATTGCATTCTTAGCAATGGATGTTACTAATCAAAAAAGACATCTTTGTAAATTTACGGAAATAAATGTACTAAATGTCTTTATGCAACATGATATATTCTAATGATTTTTGGTATAAAACAAAAATTGATCATTTTGACTCAAACAATATATTTTTTTGCTATTCCCAAAAATGTGTAACATGTAACTTACATTATGTGCAACATAAGATGGTTTTTGTGATCCAGGGTAACATCACATGACCTGAATTCAATAGTAAATAAAAATTAAAGAGTATTAAGTATTAACAAATTAACAAAGTATTTAATGCATTTTAATAATTCAGTACAGTCATTCTCCTTGTGTCATTTGTTTGTTATTACACATTACAAACATTATTATTACAGTACACACAACACATTTATCAGATGTTTTAAATTTATTATTTTTAAAGCTTGGTTTGTTTAGGTTTTTAAAAACATCTGTTACAATTTCATGTCAACGTTATAAATATATTTACCAAGACAAATCATTTGGTAAAAGTTTTGTCTGAAACTTTCTTCCAAAATGAGCATTTGTCTGTATTTGTTATTTCAGTCAAAAAGAAGTGAAAACAACCTTTTTACTTATTTTTATTAACAATTTTAACATATACACAGAATAAGTAAAAATACACAAATAAGTAAAGTCAAATAAAATAAATAATTAAAGAACAGAAAAAACTTCACATACAGAATTTATATCAAATATATCTTTTACAATCACTATCCACTATTCTTTGGTAGGGGAATTCTAATCCAGCCATATCCTAGTGATTGTTTTTTTTACTTGCAACCAATAACACTTATATTTGAAAACAACCTATTAAGTACCATACTTACTTACTCCCAGGGCCGTTTATATCGAAGTTGATATTTAGCCGCACCATGTTGGTATATCATAACATCTAGTTTTTATGAGGTGGGTTGTTAGCACAACGGTCAACCCCCACGCTGGAGGACCAGGACATACACACATACACTACGGGCAATTTAGCTTACCCAGTTCACCTACAGCACATGTCTCTGGACTGTGGGGGAAATTGGGGCACCCTGAGGAAACCCACGCCAATACAGGGAGAACATGCAAACACACAGAAATGCCAAGTGACCTAGCCCGGGCTCGACGCATCAACCTTCTTGCGCTACCCACTGCACCATTGTGTTGCCCAATAAGTATCATACAAGTGAAAAAACTGAATCCACACATGAGACGCTGTAAAAAATGGTCATGTTAGAAGACCCCCCCCCCCCCCCCCAACACACACACACACACATATAGCTGAATATAACCTTCAGCTCAGGATGAGAACACGTACATAGTTCAGATACAGATTCTATACACAGAGATGCATAGTTCAGTTCTCTTTTACATTTTTAAAGACTTGTCAAACAAACCCTTGTCTTTCTTTTTTTGCTGCTCTGTTGGATATAAGCAGTCCTATACTGCACATATATACTGTGTTTACAGAATAAAAAATAAATGAATTCTTTACAAATAGTGCTATTCAGGTCATCTGGTGAATTTATTACAGTAAAAGAAATATTGCAATGTTAGTTTTTCACAATATTGTATATCTCTTGGTGGAGGGAATGAAGTACTGCAGTATGCTGTATGAGAGGATCACAGTTTACACACAATAGTTGGTTTTTAATACCAATACAACCCCTAGTGTTTACATTGACCCTTCTGCTATAAAACTGCACTTCATTCACAAATAGCACAAATATTTGACTGTCCTGACGCCTATCAAACTGCATTAAACTCCAAAAACTACCGTATACAATGTTGTTGATAGGAAAACAAAGCCATGTTTCTTATTGTTAACACCAAATTCTGACTCTACCGTCTGAATGTCACAGCTGAAAACAACATGCGTTTGATGCAGGCAACCTTTTAACAGTCTTCAGTTGTCCTATTTTAGTAAGCCTGTGTGAACTGTCTCATTTTCTTGCTTTTAGCAGTCAGGAGTGTCATCAGTGTGCTGTTCTGCTGCTGTAGCTCATCTGCTTCAAGGTTTGACATGTTGTGACTCATAGATGCTGTCCTGCAGACCTCGGTTTTTAACTGCTTATTTGAGTTACGCTTATCTTTTTAAACAACTCAAAACAGTCTGGTCATTCTCCTCTGACCTCTCACATCAACAAGCCACTTTTATCTTCCCTTTTTTGCATCATTCTCTCTAAAATCTAAAGATGGCTGCGTTCCAGAACCACAGATAGTTGGACCAAAACGATTGAGGGTTCTAACGTATTCATTTCATGGAATTAGTCTTGATAGTAAATGTACATGAAATGATGTGCGGAAAATGCCCTCATTATCATATGAAGTAGCTGTGACCCATATTGATACAAGAGATTGGGTGGCGACAGTTTACTAACAGACTTCCCCTCACAACCACTATAAGTGTGCTGTGGTTTTCTGGCAGAGCTTACACTAGCATTCAAAAGATTAAGAGTTTTTTTTGTTTAAATTCAGCTCAAATGAAAATCAAGAAGAGTAACTCACAGAATATGGAGTTTTTATTTTATTTTAATATGTTAATGGAAAAACAAACTGTCAGGATTACATGATTACTTTTACATTACATTACTTTTTGATGCTTCAGAAATCACTGTAATATGTGGATTTCCTACTTTGATTATAATCAATATTGGCAACAGTTGTACTATTTAGTGAATGCATTTTTTTTCTCCAGGATTATTTGATGTATATAATTTTCAGTAAATAGAAATCATTTGTATCCTAATAAAGGTCTTTGTGTCCTCCTTTTTATTCAATTTAAATTAACATTACAAAATAAAACTTTTGATAACTTCTATTTAAAAAAATCAAAACTGACCGCAATTTTCTTCAATGCTAGTTTATATCTGTGACTACAATCTCACGAACATCAGATTGTATTCAGATTTCTTTATTCTATCCTGTGATTTTTCCTTAAGTCTCTTTTGTGCATGAAATTGTTGTGTACATTGTCTTGTTTAAACATTTAAATGCACAGCCACTTTAATGAGAGAAAATACAGAGTCTGTTGTCAGTAGGACAGATTGAGATGATAAGGCTGACCTACGTAATGAAACCCCACAGAGGTTAACTGGCAAGCCTGAGCCTGTGCGTCAGGGTGAGAAATTTGCAGTGCTGTTTGCCATTACAGAATTGAATTGAACAAAGGCCAGCATGGGATCGTGTGTCAGCAGGCTTAATTATTACTAGATGAGTGAGGATTGTGAAAACACTTGGATGTTGGACGGTCTTGTGCTCTGTCTGATCTAATGGGCTTCTCGTTGCATGTCAGTGCATCAAATGTTTTAGGTTTTACCTTAACTCAGTTTCCCTTTGCAGAATATTACTTGTTGTTAATCATTTTTAGTTGGATCAAACTAGAATACAACTTTGAAAAAGATATTTAGCTCTTTTGTGATAGTGACTGGATTTGTGTTATTTAGGCCTGCCAGCAATCAGAATGTTCATTGGATTTTCAAATAACCCTTCATTTAATTTTTTTTAAAGGATTTTTGCAGACTTAATGAACATCTTCTTAACTTAGACCAATTAAGTCAATGTCAAAGTGAACTTCATTGTCAAAAATTGATCAATTAGTCCCGACAGCATATGTTTTATGTCATTGTAACTTATTAAACTAAGTTAATTATGTTCTAACTTAATTTTATAAGTTACGCAAGCTGTTTTAAGTCAGTTTAACATAATATAAGTTCAGTGGACTCATAAGGTTAATTTGATTCAGCTTAAAAATGTAAGGCAGCCAGGATTTTTTTACAGTCTAGTTACAAGATATACTTTAAATGTAAATGTAACACAAAACATATAACATACAATATAGTGCACACAGATCAACAATAATAACCAAGTAAAACATCACATACACACAGACAGTGCCATATACATTAAACAGAAAAGTCAAGACTAGAAAATAGTGGTAATGATAATGATACTTAATGTTTCTTGGTAATGAACATGTGCAATATTGACATCTTGTGCATTTCAAAACACAGTGAATCATAATTGATCATTGATACTTTTAAACTGCTTTATTAGAATAAGATTATTCAGATTATTTTTTTCATCACAGCACCGAATGATTCAAACATGACCATTTTCACATACCCTGGCCCATCTGCTGAATTATTGCGAATGTAATATCAAATTTTTATAGATCATTTCAATGTGGTCATGTCATTGGCCCATGAACAGAACTGTAACAAGAGGCAATTCAATCATATGGATAAAACAGTTATCATAACATTATTCATTCATATGTGGCTCTTTTTGGACTCTCGGGAGCTATAGAAATTAAAAATGTAAAACAGGAAATATGTTGGGATCCTTGTTTTTGTTTACATCCCTCGGAATTTTTTACACGCTTTTTGTTTGTTATTACTTTGCAGTAAAATTCCATTTGTTAACATCAGAAAAATGTTTAATTGAACAAATTGAACAAACAGCAAACACCTTTTTTGAGGGCATACACTTGCCTTTGTCTTTGGTTTGTCTTGGTAAATCATAATAAGTGTCATATTTTACTATTTTATTGATGTCACGACTGCTGTGGAGATACATTTGAGTTAAGGGATGGGCGATTGTATAATCAAATAACTTATTAAACCAAGTGAGGTGAGTGGCACTACATCAGCTAGTGGCCTGTTGTGTGAGTTTTGCGGTAAACACAGGAGATTGTGAAAGAAAATGAGATGCGGTTTTGACAGTTGATCTGTGTGTTATTTTTATGTGTTAAGTCAAACGAGGGCACCGGCTCATCTCACACAATAACAGCTTTGCACAATTTCCCTCACACTATATTTTTAGCAGCGCGTGTTGTAAATAGAATCAGTTTTTGAGATCCAGTCCTGATTTTACCCAGGATTGAACACAAGCATGTCGGTTGCATCATGTGATTAGTGAATGGGTGTAAGAGCAGGATTCATGCTGTTAAAAGTGTTGATTAAATAACTATATAAATATAGAATTCTGAAACTTGTAATAAATTTTCAGTGTCTTAAGCCTGATTTATACTTTCGCCTGGAGCCACATCAGCCACCTCCGCTGACTGTGCGCGCACCTCGCGAAACGGACGAGGCTTTTATACTTGACGTGTTCACAGTTGTGATATTTTTTAAAACGACAGGGGGTGGTCAAAAGAAACTGACCATAAAATCAGACGGATAAACATAGAAGAAGGATGTTTCCTGAACTGCTTCATATCATTAAAACCGTTCAAGATTTTTAATATAATTATTTTCATTATTTTTATAGTTTATTTGAATGATTATAAAGGTTTTTATAACCATTCAAGATTTCTTTAAATCAGAATTGTTACATCATTTGCTTTTGTTCATATCTTGGACAATTCTGCTCATTAAAGTTTATTAAAATATTAATAATAACAACAGAACATGGGTTTCTCTACAAATATATCTTTATTATGGCTAGAATAAAAGCAAAAAAAGTACACTTACTAAAAAAATACTGACAGTTTTTTAGATTTCGGCTACTCTGTAACTCACACATTACTGTCTGGCTAGTTTGTCTTTTACTTATACTCTAAAAAGGCATTACTTGTCCAACATTCCTGACCATTATTACCAATAAAGCATAGAAAGCAAGCAGTATATTGTGAACCAATAGGTTAAAATATTCCTTTCCAGTTATCAAATACTAATACTAATAATACTAATAAGACCAAATTAGTGTTGATTTTAGTAGACATCCACCATAAATGGTGCCAGTGATTATACAGTATTCAGCAATTGAGATTGTCTCATCATATGAGTACCTGGTGAGTACCTTGGTTATATCCGAACAACAAGCTCGATTGGTCTGAAAATACAATTGAGGTGAATAAGAAGGGTCAGAGTCGCATTCATTTATTAAGACGACTGAGGTCCTTTGGTGTGTGTCAGACTGTTAAAAACTTTTTATGGTTCTGTGGTGTCTTCTGTGATACTGTATGCTGTAATCTGCTGTGGAGGGGGACTGTCGGAGATGGATAAAAACTAAGGAAATAAGCTTCTAAAAAGAGCAGGCTCTGTTGTGGGGTGAGTACTACCCACCATGGAAGAAATTGCACATGATCGAATGATGGACAGTTTGTCAGTATGATAAACCATGATAATCACCCTCTTTTTTATATAGTCCAAGCGTGTGCAAGCTCTTTTAGTGCCAGATTAATTTTTACCAACAATCAGATTATAAAACTAAAATCATACTAGATGAATTGTGTTGAATTGTAATAGTTATTCGATAAGGACAAGTGTTTTCTCAGTGTTTTTGGAACTAAGGTGTGCAGTATGTATGTAATTTTATTATTGTTTTT
>CAIGQQ010038283.1:2297324-2317844 GCA_903798035.1 Danio albolineatus
ACTTATTTTGTCTATTTTTAGTATGGAAAGCTCTGTTGTGATGTGAATTTCTTTTTGGGGATTAATAAAGTCAAACAAACAAACAAACAAAAAACAATTTGTATCTTAATCATAGTTTTGTAACTCATTCATTCATTCATTCATTTTCTTTTTGGCTTAGTCCCTTTAATAATCCGGGGTCGCCACAGCGGAATGAACTGCCAACTTATCCAGCATATGTTTTACGCAACGGATGCCCATCTCTGTGAAACATCCATACACATTCATTTACTATGGACAATTTTGCCTACCCAATTCACCTATACTACACGTCTTTGGACTTTTGGGGCAAACCGGAGCACCCGGAGGAAACCCACGCAACCACAGGGAGCAAACTCCACACAGAAATGCCTACTGACCCAGCCGAGGCTCGAACCAGCAACCTTCTTGCTGTGAGGCGATCATGCTACCCACTATGCCACCGTGGCGCCCCCAGATTTGTAACTATTAAATTGTTTTAAATTCAAAATTGTATTATATTCTGTACGTCACTGTAAAGCCTATAAATGGTGGAAAAACGTTCTGTAATTGTGCAGCTGGGTCTCCACATTTGTCATGACCTCTTTTGGTTTTAGCAAATTTATCCCTGAGGTTTTTCCAAACATTTTAACCAAAATTTTCGTCCTTTCCCACGGCTGTTGCAATTTCTAGCCAATAATTATTGGTCCAAATGTGGGACTGCACAAACTGTTCGCTCGAGTCTCAAAAAATTTTGTGCGCTCCACCAGGCGAAATCATGTCGCAAACACATTGATGACGTCACATTCGCCGCGCGCACTCAAACGAACTAGTGGACACGTCGAGTATAAACCAGGCTTTAGACCAGATTGACGTGTGAATATGTTCATGTTTGAAAATGAATTAGTCTATTTAGACAACAATTCTGAACATACTTAAAAGGCTCTCTAAAAGTTTAAATACACTGTAAAAAACAACAACTTAAAACTGTAAGGCTACTTGCTACAGAGCATTTTTAGTTGACTCAGCTTAAACTGAGTCAAGTGCAGTACTTTGGTTTTGGGGCGTCATCAGTGGGGTGAAAAACAGGACAGAGCACATAGGGCCCTGGCAGTTTAGGGCCCCCGCGACGGCAAGCAGAGGGGCCTGCACGAACCTAAACCACCCTGACCTGCTTTCTACTTCCGCTGACCGATTAGAGGGGCACACTAAAAACTTTGTGCATAGGGCCGAAAATTGCTGGCTGCGTCCCTGCTTGGGTTAAAAGTTGAGTCAACTCAAAAAAGCTCCTTTACAATTTTAAGTTGAGTCAAGTATTATTTTTTGTGTACGCTATGTAATAAATCATTCTTCACTGTATTTTGAAGTGCCCACAATATCAATATTGTGCATGTTCCTTACAATAAAATATTAAAACTAATGAATATCAGCATATGTCTAATATTTAGTGATTGAATCTGAATGCATTCCTTCATACTCGTTTGTGGATCAACATTTGATCAACTTGAGTTTGAGAATTTAACAACATCATTTTCATTTTTAGATGATTCTAAACCTTTAATTGTTTTAAATAAAACCAAGAAATGAGCCAAGAAAATGCCTCACAGCAAGAAGGTCACTGGTTCGAGCCCCGGCTGGGTTAGTTGGCATTTCTGTGTGGAGTTTGCCTGTTCTCCCCATGTTTGCGTGGGTTTCCTCTGGATGGATACAGATGCGCTATAGGTGAATTGAATAAGCTAAATTGGCCATGAGTGTGAATGTGAGGGTGTATGGGTGTTTCCCAGTACTGGGTTGCAGCTGGAAGGGCATCCGCTGTGTAAAACATTTGCTGGATAAGTTGCCGGTTCATTCTGCTGTGGCGACTAAAGGGACTAAGCTGAAGGAACATGAATGAATGAATGAAAACCGAGAAACTCTCTGGTTTTTAATAGTTCACAGTTGTCAGGTTTTACTTGTTCAAACCTGAGTGAGTTTCTTTCTTCTATTGAAAACAAAAGCTAAGAAGATACTTGAAAGAAGATGCTTTGAAGAATGCCGGAAACAAGTCACCATTGATTTGATTGGTAGGAAAAATAAATACTATGAAAGTCAATGGTTACAGGTTTCCAGCTTCCTTCAAAATATGTTCCATTGTGTTCAACAGAAGATTGAAACTCATAAAGGTCTGAAATATCACAGAGGTGAGTAAATGGTGAGTTATTTGTTTTTATTTTGCGGTGAACTGTTGCTTTAAATATCCGGTTACGTTTTGGGGTCACACAAGTTTCAGAGGAAGGTTCTCAGTTTTTTTTGTGTTTTGTTTTTTGCTGATTACACTAAATAATGACTGATTCATCTCTACTTTTACTCTACTCCACTGAATCATGTTTACTGTAAATAGAGTGATGTCATCTCCACTTTACTAGAGATACAGCGATTGCATTGAACTTGTAGTGAAGATGAATATGGTGGAGAAGGAATGTAGTAGCAATCATGTAAAGGGAAGCCGCTGATGGTTTCATAATATTACAGTATTGACAGCCGCTAGACATAAGGGTGTCGCTCCCTGACACTTTTACTCACCGCATACAACGACAAAAGAGATGCTGATTATGTCTGCACACGTGTGTATTGTGAACAATTACTCAAGCATTCATGCTTATTCAGTGTTTTGTCTGGTTGATCTTAAAGGGCTTTAAGTGTGGTGTGTTTTTGATTCACTTCATTCCTTCGTTTCAAATAGCTTCATTTTTCATTCAGCAGTTCATTCTTCCACTGTGACTTTAAACCAGCAAATGGTCTGAAACACAGATGCAATCAGCTGAATGGAGCTTGGCTGAGTGCCACTGTATTCATTCAACACCTTTTGTCATAGTTTGTGACTGTATAGTAGTTGTTGTGTTGGCTGTGATACAGTTATCCTTATTAGCCGGCAGAGGAAAACTGTCACATTCAGAGTCAGTGCTTTTCCACCAGGATGGAAAACAAACTCTATTCTGATGTCCGGGTTTGCATTGAGTTCTCCACTAACTAGTATTTTTCTTTGTTTATCCTACAGCCATTGTGGACGATGAGAGGCTTTCGGCTGAAGAAATGGATGAGAGGAGGAGGCAGAATATCGCATATGAATATCTTTGTCATCTTGAGGAAGCCAAACAGTGAGTAAAAGTTTGTCACAATGCCGAGTTCAAGGGTTTTTCACAAGGGGCCCAAAAACACTGCAAGGGGGTTGATTATACTGTGGAGAATATTAGATCAGCTTTGGGAAAAAGGAGAAAAGATCTGACAAATAAAAGTATTAGTAGAGTATTAGGTAAAATTTAAAACCAAAATTTTTTAAAAACCTAAAACTGAATAGCTAATTTTCCCTCCTGAATTAAAATATAATTCACTTATGTGAGAGGCAGAGCTTGTGAGCAAGAGCTCCAGCATATAGTGAGATTACACTTCAGACAATCTGATTTTAAGTACCAATTTCAAGTCCTTTGTAGGTGCAGTGGTGTATTTAAGTATTTATTCACTGCCTTTTGTGATTTTAATGATGATTTTAATGTGATTTTAATGATGAATACATATACAGAGTATGTGATGATCTGAATGACAAAATAAAGGAAACTGAAACTGTAGTAAGTTGAATGAAGTGTTGTTTACATGTCTGTATTGCACTCCAACAATGCAACCAAATTAGGAGTTCTCCACATGTCTTAATTCGGTTTGTTTACTGCGATTATGACTTTATTCAGAATAAAATACCATGGAATAAAATACCAGTGCATTTCAGAGAGAGTACCACTTTTAATCATTTTAAAACTCTTCTTAAAATTTGGCTTAAACAAAATCAAATATGTAACCACTGATTTGATTTGATTTCATTGACCTATGTATTGTATGTATTGTACTTTAAGTGTATCTTGTATTTTTTTACTGTTAAATTTGTTTTCTAAATTTTTTACAACTTCCTGCCCGCAGACTACGGATGTAAATTAGTATTATAGCTAACTCTGGCACAACATGTCATGTTGTACATTGTCCCTGTATAAACAAACAAACAAACAAACAAACAAACAAACAAACAAATAAATAAATAAATAAATAAATAAATAAATAAATAAATAAATTAATTAATTAAGGTAATCAAACACCTCTGTTTACATGGTAGACCCTTTATCTGATTATTGTCTTAATTGTATTAAAATCAGAGCATTGGTCACGAAGTAAACGTACTTAGTGTGTCATAGTGAATGCCAACAGATGGCATGTCTGGGATGCTTTACAATGTCCGGACCTAAAAACACTACCATGTTTTATTTTTATTTAATGGTACAAATAGTTTAATTCATCTCAGCGAGCAATCACAGTGACCAGTAGTAGGACAGAAGCTTTCAAACATGGCAAAGTGAAAGAGAGCCAATGGCTGCGTTCAAAATCGCATACTTTCAGAATCAGAATCAGAATCAGTTTTATTGCCAAGTGTGCTTCACAAACACAAGGAATTTGCTTTGGCTACAGAAGCTTCCAGTGTACATAAAGTGACAAGTAACAACACAGAATAAATATAATAAAAGACAATAGACATTAAACAGAGATGCAGTCCAACGATCTGGATGTTGAAATGTATGTACAGATTTGTTATAAATATACAGGTTATAAGGTGCTGTGTGCAAAAGAGTAAGTATTTCATTATATATTGTTATAAGGTGCTGTGTACAAATGCGCAAGGAAAAGTATTGCATTGTATATTATTATTAGGTGCTGTGTACAAGTGCGTGTGAGAAAGTATTGCACATTTATTGCACAATAGGAGAAATATTAACTGTTCATGAGGTAGATGGCCTGAGGAAAGAAACTTTTCCTGTGTCTGGCAGTTTTTGTGCTCGGTGTTCTGTAGCGCCGGCCAGACGGTAACAGTTCAAACAGGAAGTGTGCTGGGTGCGAGGCGTCCAGGGTGATTTTGCGAGCCCTTTTACTCACTGTGGAAGAGTACAGTTCTTGAAGTGTAGGAAGAGAAGTGCCAGTTATTCGTTCAGCAGTCCGGACTATTCGCTGTAGTCTACGGAGGTCAGATTTGGCTGCTAAGGCGAACCAGACGGTGATTGAAGTGCAAATTCATGCTATATAGTGTGTTAAAAACAGAATGCGAGTCAAGTAGTATGTCCGAATTCATAGTATTCGAAAAACATTAGCCGAAGTGTATTACTCAGACAACCTACTACTTCTGGTGAAATTCTGAAGTGTGCATCCAATGGACCCTATGCTATCCTATGATGCCACACAAGAGATTTCATGTATGCGACGCAGTCGAATTAGGTTTGTCACATGATCTTGAGTAATAGAAGGTGTAGTACATCCGAGCATACTATACAGAACATACTTTTATAACGGTCATGTAGTAAATTCAAATTCAAATGTAGTACTTACTCGAGTAGTAGGACGATTTAGATTTTGGACATAGCCAAGGACTTTTGTGCTGCTATGTGGGCTGCCATTATTTGTTACCACCCTTCTTTCCAGATATCAGTCACTGTTTGTTGATTAAGAAAACAATTGAAGGTTGGTCAAAAGCAACATGTAGTCTGCAAATTTACAAGAAAATCGCATAATCTGACAAGTGACTATCATAATAAGTGAAGTTTCACAAACTAATTTCGAGAGGAGCAAGTGATATGATTGACTGCAGCTGGTCCTGATCGCTAAACATTAGCTAGCCAATCGGATTATCCCAAATTTAACATAAATATCCAGCCTAAACTACATTCCCTATCTTCGTATTGGAAACTCCACCCCCCCCATCCTTCTCTTCTCCCTCCTCCACATTTCTAGGATCGGGTGACACAACGGTTCAGTGGTTAGCACTGCTGCCTCACAGCAAGAAGGTCGCTGGTTCAAGTCCTAGCTGAGCCAGCCGGCACTTTCTTTGTGGAGTTTACATGTTCTCCCCGTTTTTGCGTGGGTTTTCCCCGGGTACTCCAGTTTCCAAGTGAATTATAGTAACAGTTACGAGCATTTAATGTGCACACACTGGTTTGATTCCCATAGAATCATCTTATTAATCAAGGTATAGGCTAAAACGAATCAGGGGAGCGTTAGAGAACTACCTGATTTCGTATCCCTCCTAATGCTCATTTATCTCTGAGCTCAGGGTTCTCTCCCGGAACAGCATGCCAAACCTGCAACGAGCATTATCTACTGTAAGATGTAAGTTGAAAAAAAAAAAATAAAAATAATAAAAAAATTAATCTGAACCCAGCAGTATACTCTTAGGGTGCTTTCACACTAGCACTTTTGGTCCGCACCCGGGTTCGTTTGACGTCATAGTACGGTACGTTTAGCTAGTGTGAACACGTCTTCTGAACTCGGGTGCGCACCCGCGAACCGTACCCGAGTCCGCCTGAAAGAGGTGGTCTGGGGTACGGTTTATGTGAACTCTGGTACGGTTCACTTGTAGTATGAATGCAATCGTACCAAAAGCCGGAAGTGAACCGTCAACAGTACAGCAAACTATAGGTTTTATAACGTTCATTCGTGTGTGTGTGTGTGTGTGTGTGTGTGTGTAGGTGTGTGTGTGTGTGTGTCTGAGTATCACGCGCTGACAAGTGCGACTGAGACAGAGCAAACACAGTGATAATGTCTGCTTGTCTCCTCCACAAACAGCTGGGACATCACGTGATGTTCTGAACGTGTATAATATGTTTGCGGCAGATAGACGCGAGCCGTTTTCAGTATGTTCTAAACCAAAAGGTTCAGTTAAAGCGAAACAACCGCGATGTGCGGACGTCTCTCCCGTTTACCGCTTTGCTTTCGTGTCCGTCGCCTGGCAACAGACGTACACAAAACATCGGCTTGATGACGCAAGCGTACCGGGGTTCAGAAGGAAAAAAGACAGTGTGAACACAAACCAACCAAGCAGGTGGCAAGAGGGGACAATCGAACTTGGGTACGGTCCAGGCAATTGAACCAAGTGTGAAAGCACCCTTAGGCACCAAACACTGCATATAATTGTTTTAAAATAACATAAAAGCATTCATTCATTCATTTTTTCGGCTTAGTCCCTTTATTAATCTGGTTGCCACAGAGGAATGAATCGTCAACGTATCAAGCATATTTTTTACACAGTGGATGCCCCTCCAGCCACAACCCAGTGCTGGAAAACACTCATACACACTTATTCACACAATGCACCACGGCCAATTTAGTTTATTCAATTAACAACTGTTTTCTGTTTTATTATGGGTTATTTTATAATGTCATTTTTTTGATGTAATTGCACAGTTGGATTTTCAATGTCACATCGTCCAAACTGGATTCTCTTATAACCAGGAAGCTTAAAAAGCGATATTAATTTGCAACATTGACTGTCACCTTTGCTACATTTAATGTTTTCTTGTTAAATACAGTGTTTATTTATATCCCATATTGACCCCAGGCTTTTTGAACGGCATTGTTTGATCAGGTTATATTGTGTGTATTTCCAGTTATGAGGGCTGGGACTAATTTTGCTTTTAAGACGCAGAGAGCAGTTAAATGCATCAGCAGTCATTTGTATCACTGGGAACTTGACCCACATCTGATGAAAGCATGGAAGAATGTGAGGGAGTATTGCACTGTGCATTGTTCTGAGATGAGGACATTTTTTTTCTTCACTTTTCAAGACAATAGCTCCAAAATCTGTGCAGTTCTTATGATGTTGGAGTCATGCAATTGCAAAACCGACGTAAAGTACAGAAGTGAATAAATTAATGAATCAGTTGTTCACACATTTTGACTTTCCCGGCAGTACGTTCGATTGTAAAGCTTCTGTTCTGGGAATCCTGCTGTCTTGTTGGATCAGGATTATAAGGCTGGTCACTAATCTGCTTGTTAGTGAGGGACTTGCATGTCATCCCTCTGTTCCACTGAGACGTCAGGAGTCTACTAAATATCTCATGCCTGCTACACATGATCAATCACAAGTCGATTAGTGTTTTTGTAAAATGTGGTGGTTATTTTGTAGGTTATATTAAGCATCTTTCTAGCTACTTATTTTTATGCAGTCAATGAGGTGTGATTAATATTATTGTCAGACAAGTTTTAGGTTTTTTTCTTTTTTTAAAAAACCATGTTTTATTTTTTTCATTAATTTTAGTTTAATATACTGTAAATATCACATCTTAGTCATTTCTAATTCATTGCTGCTGAATATTTTATATATATTTTAATTTAGGTTTAATTCTAATAACACTCTAAATATTGTTTATTATTATTATAATTTTTTAAATTTTTTTTATTATTATTATTATATAGTTTTTTAAATTAATATACATTACCTGGCAAAAGTCTTGTCACCTATCCATGTTTTAGTAACAACAAATAATAACTTGACTTCTAGTTGGTCATTTGGTATCAGAAGTGGCTTATATGAAAAGCAAAGGCCTCCAGATTACGCTTATTTTACCAAAAAAAAATATGATCATGCCTTGATTTTTAGTTATTTAATTAGGACAGTAAGGCCTGACTTTGCTGAAAAAAAAGTCTTGTAACTTAACAGAAATAATGTACAGTCTAGAATATAAAGCCAAGTTCTGTGGAAAAATAATTATATACGATTCCCATGAGCTTGGAGGACTGCATCCACACATCTCTGCAATGACTCTGATAACTTATTAATAAAGTCATCTGGAATGGCAAAGAAAGTGTTCTTGCAGGACTCCCAGAGTTCATCAAGATTCTTTGGATTTATCTTCAATGCCTCCTCCATCTTTCTTCAGACATGCTCAATAATGTTCATGTCTGGTGACTGGGCTGGCCAATCCTAGAGCACCTTGACCTTCTTTGCTTTCTGAAACTTTGATGTGGAGGCTAAAGTATGAGAAGGAGCACTATCCTGCTGGAGAATTTGCCCTCTGCTGTGGTTTGTATTGTAATGGGCAGCACAAATGTCTTGATACCTCAGGCTGTTGATGTTGCCATCCACTCCGCAGATTTCTCGCACGCCCCGTAACTGAATGCAACCCCAAACCAGGATTTTTCTTTCACCAAACTTGACTGATTTCTACGAAAATCTTGGGTCCATGCAGATTCCAATAGGTCTTCTGCAGTATTTGTTGTGATTGAGATGCACTTTAACAAATGATTTATCAGAAAAATCTACCTACCTTTTCCAAATGATCAACTGGAGGTCAAGTTATTATTTGTTGCTCTTATAACTGCGATCGATGACAAGACTTTTGTCAGGTAGTGTACATATAAATGTTTTTTTATTTAAATTTATGCAATCAAAATATTGTTACAAAATAAAAATAATCAGAATCAGAATCAGAAAGAGCTTTATTGCCAGGTATGTTCACACATACAAGGAATTTGTTTTCAGAATTGCAACAGAATTACAGAGACAGGACAAAAAACAGATAATAAATATATTTAAAAAATACAAAATCATTATAACATTACAGAAATGCAAAAAATAACATTATTTTAATGAACATTTTGAGAAAATGTTTGTGTTAAACAGATACTACTACTACTACTACTACTAATAATAATAATATTATATCTAAATATAATATAATAAATATAAATATAATAATATAAAGTATCAAATCAGAAAAATCTAAATACAATAGAAAGCAGTTTCTTTTAATTGCAATGATATTTAATTAAATTACTTTGCTCAAGTTAAAATACATTACATGGTACAACTAAATAAATAAAGCCTAGGAAAACATGAGAGATCCTAAAAAAATACCTCAGACTATTCAGAAGAAAGTATATTCCTTTATCAGTTTTTGCATTTTTTTGGCGAAGCATTCTTGGACCAAATTGAAAACTCTTATTTTATTAATAAATCTGTAAATTGTTTAGCATATTTTAATTTTATTGTGCTTCATATATTTAATTTGAATCTATTGGCCTGTTGTTGCAGCTGGCAAACTAAACTTCTTACACAATCCCGCCCCCCTCTTTCTAGTGTGACTGGGAAACTTTGTACCCGCTGACTAAAGCAAACAGAGCATGTGTTACTTTAGATAGGAGGACCTAGTTGTGAAAGCTTTTCCATTTCTAATTTTGTCAGATTGTGTGATGCTCTAAACCTCATTAGTCACAGGAGTTTTGTGTGAGTAACACGTCTGCCATACATATAAGACTATTTGGGTTTAGATGTTAATTAGGCTTCCTGTAGTTTAGGCTTCATATACTGTGGCATTTTTATAATTGTATTTTTAGCAGCCTATATTTCTCATTCCCTCAGTCAAGATAGGAGATTTTTGAGTTTACTTTCGTAACATTTTTCCCCCGTTCACTTCTTTCCAGGTAGTACTGTTGCTACTTGTCTGCTTCGTCTGCCAAGTCTGGATAAAAGGAAACCATACATCTTTATATAAAAACAAAGCAGATGAACTGTTAATGTCTTCATCTTATTCACAGTCATTTTCTATTTGCAGTTGTTTAAATTCACTATATATGAGGTTACTGTAAGGGATGTCCGTCCACTTAGGGGTTGTATTTATGCCTCCAGGCAGCTTTTTCCTGTTTTGCTGAAAGGCATAACTATATATATCTTATTAACTTTAATGGAGAGAGAAGGAAAACTGGTTTATGAAGGTTATAGTTCAGTAATATACACAAATGATTCAAATGTTTTGGACCAGTAATGTGTTTTGAAAGCAAAGAATTTCAGCTAGGTCATTTCAATTCATCAGAAGTTCCACTAAATAACTTTGAATGGTTTAGAAAGGGGAGAAAAAGTAATAATAATAATAAATATAATAATTTATTATTTTTTTTCATTCATTCATTTTCTTCTCGGCTTACAGTAGTCCCTTTATTAACCAGGGGTCGCCACTGCGGAATGAACCGCCAACTTATCCAGCATATGTTTTACACAGCAGATGCCCTTCCAGCCGCAACCCATCACTGGAAAACATCCATACACACCCATTCACACACACGCTGTGGACAATTCAGCTAACCCAATTTACCTGTACCACATGTCTTTGGACTGTGGGGAAACCGGAGCACCTGGAGGAAACTCACGCCAACACGGGAGAACATGCAAACTCCACACAGAAATGCTAACTGGCCCAGCTGAGGCTCGAACCAGTGACCTTGCTGTGAGGCGACAGCAAATGTTCAAGGACCAATGACATGACCATTTTGAAATGGTGTATACAGCAGGTTTGTGGTTATCACTTGCTCATGAGTTTCTGTGCTCTGTATTAGAGCTGCACAATTCTGGCTAAAATGAGAATTGCAATTTGTTTATTTATTTATTTTTTGCTTAAAATAAAGATCACGATTTTTTCACGATTCTGTAGATGTAAGATAAAGGTTAATATGAGTAGGCTATTGTTATTGTTATTTCTCAAACATATGTAAAACAACAATAATAATACTATGTGTAGGTCTACAGTTGGTTAAAATGCTACATTTTGAATAAACTTGAATGGCGGACTTGAACAGACTTTATGTCCTGGTCATTAATGCACAGTAAAGTAATGACATCAGAATACATCTATTCATAATTCTGATGTTGAATAAATATGTTTGACAAATATGCTTGCAATCTGCCATTGACAACATTATTAGACCATTTGTTCCACTGGTAAAATCAGACATTTGTCATTATAAGACTCCCTCTTGCATTATATTCAGCATTATAAAGGCTAGAGTAGTTATACTGACACTGCTAAACATTTATTCTCATGCACAACACTTTTTGTTCACGATGAAAGAAAAAACATGAAATGCTTGTCGTGATCATTACTCTAGAATGTGATATGATTATTTAAATGATGTGCGCTCTTTCGGTTTTATTTTCACTGTGCAGTTCATACTTCCCCCGCAGTTCCCAAACTATCACTCCGTGCCACAAACTGAATGCTATTTACAACTTTATTACCTGTTATTCACAGCCTATGCAAGTTCTGTTCACTAAAGTAGACATCATTCACAGGTGCGCGTCCACCCTCTCTGTGGTAACAGCTCACGGTCAGCTCACGTCACGTGGGATTTCGCGGCCACAAATACATCATTACATGAAGACAGACATGATATTTTTGTGTGAATCATACCTCATAACTAGGGCCAGACGGAATCTGCGGACATTTTTTGCTTTTTCTGCGGAGTATTTTGTTAAAAATCTGCGGATTTATGCGGAATTATTTTAGGAACATCATAACAAAAAAAATTATATATAAAATAAAAAGAAATACCTTTTTAACTTGTATTTAATGTTTACAATGCAAATCCAATTAGATGCACTTTATTTGGTAAACAAAGCAAGTCTCTCGAATAAAATCTCTACTAAAAGACAGAAAATATTACTCTACACACTGTACTGTAAATAAATCATAAGAATATTTTTATATTAATCAATATTTTTACGGAAATTAATGTGAAAACTGAATTAATATAAATTTACACATATTTACACCAGTAAATAAACAGAATCAATGATGGGTTAAAAATCTGCGGAAATCTGCGAAATTCTGCACACGCAGATTTTGTGTGGGCCTACTTATAACTACAGTAGGTACTACTTAAATATGGACATTACCGCCGCACCTTCTACCGCCGCCGCGGAAGAACTTGTTTTAAGGTATGACCGCAGTTTGCAACTTTGCCGCCAGGGGGCACAAGGGGACGGGATGCGAATGGACAGAAATATACAGTAGCTGTGAATACCCCGCTACTTCTGAAGATGAAATAATAGGATAAAACATTATAATTGCTTCATTAATCATTAAAAACTTGTTAACAGCTTTAGTATTATTGTAAATGTGTTAAATGAAATGAAGATTCATTTATGGGAAAAGTTAAATTAAAGAAATAAAAGACCACGAAAATAAATGACAACTAAAATGAAAGCAGGTACAAACACATATACAAATAGGCCTAAATAAATAAATATATAAAGCAGTGTTTTAGCCTAAAAATAGAAAGATGTACAGTGTTTGATATTTTAAAGTGACTAAGACAGTTACTAAATAAGCTTTTTCATTTACGTTTTCGTTGTATTTTACTATCTAATTTTATGTCTCAATTATTGTCCATAAATAATAAATGAAAGATTAAATAGGCCTGAATAATTATTTACTTAAAGATATTATAATGAAACATGGGCGCCACGGTGGCGTAGTGAGTAGCACGTTTGCCTCACAGCAAGAAGGTCGCTGGTTCGAGCCCCGGCTGGGTCAGTTGGCGTTTCTGTGTGGAGTTTGCATGTTCTCCCCGTGGTTGCGTGGGTTTCCTCCGGGTGCTCCGGTTTCCCCCACAGTCCAAAGACATGTGGTATAGGTGAATTGGGTAGGCTAAATTGTCCGTAGTGTATGATTGTGAATGAGTGTGTATGGACATTTCCCAGAGATGGGTTGCAGCTGGAAGGGCATCTGCTGCGTAAAACATATGCTGGATAAGTTGGCGGTTCATTCCGCTGTGGCGACCCCAGATTAATAAAGGGACTAAGCCGACAAGAAAATGAATGACTGAAAAGTGAAACATGGAGAAACGTCCAATGCATGGTACAAAGAGCTCTTAAGTTGAATGCTACTTTATCAAAAGCATAAAAATAAACGGACATATACTGTAATATATACCTATATAATATACTGTAATACTGTAATATATACCTGACCTATACCTATACTCAAGCAGATCACTAAAATAATAATAAAAGTAATTTTGCGGCAGGACATAAATTAGTCCCGCAAGTTTATTTTTAATAATTTAGTTTCAGTTTAGTTTTCAAAACGGCACTGTTCTCCTTATATGCAATTACAGTATAATTGTTTTTTAACTTCTTAAACTGTTAATGGCTTAGTATCTTTTATGTTTTAATTTCAATTTCAGAATGAAAGAATGTCGACTGGCTCAGCTGGCGTTTGAACCAACGACCACCTTGCCGTGGGGCAAACAGTGCTAACCACTGAGCCACCGTGTCACCCGAACTTAGAATTGAGGAGGAGGGAGAAGGGACGGATGGGGGGGTTTCCAAAGCGAAGATGAGAAATTTGGAAATTAAATTTGGAATGATCCGATTGGCTAGTTAGTGATTAGCGATAGGGATCAGCTGTAGTCAATCCTATCACATGCTCCTCTCGAAATTTGTTTGTGAAACTTCACTTGAAGCAAGTAAATTTGTGCTGTCACATTTGCATGTTTTAATACATACATATTTGTGCCAAATCTGATTATATAAATGTACACAAAATTGACAACATTTAGCATAGTTGCTTTTTCTTGTGAGACCATGTTGGTCCGTTTTCCTTATTTTATAGCATTCCTGCTTTAAAAAACGTATATCTTCAGGTGCCCTGTCAAGCCCTCAGTAGGCAGCACACAGAACTGTTTACTACAGGTAATGGTTTTCGATTCAGTAGCTTGTCAGACAGATATAGTCCGATAAACGGGTGAAAAGTCAGGAAAGAGAATATTAACCCCAGTGCCTCAGCCCTATTCATCAGAGAGTAAACGTCAGACCAAATAGATATTTTTGGGCCAATGCTTTGTTCCCTTCCCACCTGAAGCAATAATATCCCACTGAGTTTTCTCAGTGCTGTTTCGCTATCAGAATCACTCAACTCCAGATCAGTAATGCGTTTTTATGCAGCGTATGAGAAATTCTTCGAGCCACTTATTAGTCAAAGCTGTTTATTCTGAGTCATGGTCAGTAAGGAGCAGAGCTTTCTTTCAGTTTGAACCCTTGAAGCCTAACAATCACAGGAAAACACGGCTGTAGAGCTGTAAACAGTCAGTTCTCTCACAGTGTAACAGACGGCTGTATTGTTGGAAGAGAGCAGCAGGGGCAGGGTGCACAGGATGCTACTCTTCTGATCAGGGCTGCCGCATATCCTGATAAAGCAACACTCATTTTTATTATAATGTATATATGTTTTTGTTTTTTTTGTTTTTATTAAAGGGACAGTCCACCCAAAAATTTATATTCTGTCTTCATTCCAAACATCTGTGGCTTTTCTTTGTTGGTAACCAAACCAACCCAGGCTCATTCTGATTACCTATATACATTTCTGGAGAGTGCCAAAAACGTCCCATGAGGTAAATTGTTTTGCAGTTTTTGTTTTCGCACATCTGCCAGAGGCCACTGTTTACGCTTTTTGAGATCTCAAATTTCTCTCGCCAGTGCCATTTGCGTCTGCTGTTCTCGTGTAAATCCACCAGAAGCCGTTATCGACTGACTGACTGACTAACTGACTGACTGACTGACTGACTGACCAACCGATTTCCCCACCCAACCACCCCTTCTCTAAACCCAACCAATAGTGTTTTCAAAAGCATCGGTTGATCTGCCCACACACTTCTCTAAATTCAATTTACAGTGTTTTCAAATGCAATCCAAAAAAAAGAAAAGCCCTCGTCTGATTTTTTTTTACCACGTTTTCAGATTTTAACACATTTACCCCCTGTTATTTACTTGTTTATTTAATTTTTTTGGCTTGTTTTTGCCTTACCTGCTTTCTGCAATCGTTCTTTGCCGGACTCTAACCCCTTTGTTACCATCAACTTCAATCTGCGTCTCAAATCCTCTGACGTACACGACAAGAAAAATGGTTAACAGTGGAAAAGCTGTCCAGTGGAAAAGCTGGAAAAGCCCGAAAAGGAACGGCGTCATACCACATCGTAGTGTTAATTTTAAAGCCATACGCACTTCTCGCTACATAATTTGTGATCTCCAGAAATGTATACAGGGGTACATTAACAGAATGATCCTATGTTCAACCAAACAGTTTTGTTTTCCAACCAACAGTTTTGTTATAGACGTCCTCTATATCGTACTGTATTGAGCTACTCGATTATGGAAAAACATCGTAATCATTATTAAGTTGATTAATACATGAAGAGTTTGGATGCGAAAACCTCTGTGCCATTTGATATTTTCATTTCAGCAGGATTATATTGCACACAACTGAAGCATACGGTGGCCGAGGGAGCTTTAACGCGTTGCAAAACACATGCTTTCACACCAATAGAGATCTTTTCTTAATTTGCTGGTGTTTTTTTTGTAATTGCGTGGGTTTTTTATATTGCAGTGCGTTAAGCTCTTTCAGCCACCGTAGAAGCATAATCGAAGTGAATAGCAACAAAAGCTGGCTCATTTCAAACTCATCAAAATACCCTTTTTGTTTCTCTTTCCTTTTTTTTTTGCATAATAAATAAATAAATAAATAAATAAATAAATAGTGATTTCCTATTTAACTTTTCTCCTATATAACTTCATAAAACCTAGATTGAACTATTCAAGTGGACTTTCATTACCTTTCTGGACATCTAAAAAGTTTTGTAGCCTGTCAATGGAGAGACAGAAACCTCTCAGATGACATCATACACATCTTTAGTTAAGTTGAACAAAAGTCTTACAGATTTGGAACCACATGAACCACACGTCGTGTACGTTTGTTAAGAAAATGACACGCTTACACTAGCAAAAACGATTTGCTAACATTGACACACAAATGCATCAGCTGCCACATCTAAGATGGTGCTATTGGTATGTGGCATTTTAGTCCTTAAATTGAATATTCAATTCAATTCAATTTATTTTTGCTTGTATAGCGCTTTTACAATGTAGATTGTGTCAAATCAGCTTCACTTTGAAGATTATAGTAAATTGAAAACGTCCAGTTATTTAGAGTTCAGTTTAGTTCAGTTCAGTTCAGTGTGGTTTAATATTCACTGCTGAGAGTCCAAACGCTGAAGAGTAATCCCTCGATGCGTAGCTCTACAAGTCCCGAACTATGCAAGCCGGTGGCGACAGGGGTGAGGAAAAACTTCACCAATTGGTGAAAGTGAAGGATAAAAAACGTTGAGAGAAACCAGGCTCAGTTGGGCACGACCATTTCTCCTATGGTCAAACGTCTTGTGTAGAGCGGCAGTCTAGGCGCCGGAGACTGGAGAACGCTAGACGTCAGCAAAGACTCATCTGTCTCTGGAGTCTCAATATAAATAATAGTCTCAGAATAAATAAATGCTTCTATTAAATTTAACAGACCATTGATTCTTTTTACTTCTCAGGAGTGAGGAGTGAGAATGCTTGAATTTTGAGAATCATTCTGTCATGCTGGTACCACAGTAGGCTCATCTTGCATTATTAAGGTTAACGATTAATTGATTAATTGATCATTAAATTATATGACAATCATCTATCATGGGAATTTGTAGAACGTGATATCTTTTGTCACATGACAGATGTGATACCACCAAGCGGTTATTATTTGGCTGGTTAGCATTGCTCAGTAAACCTCTACTTATATGCTATAGAAGCCAGAGCAACACATTCATGTTCCCAAATTTACCTTTTTGTATGAAGTATCATTACTGTTATATTATTATTGACTTTATTATAGGGTCCCAAGTACTGGTGGAAAAATATGAATAATACAATACCATGCAATACGTCATCAATCATTCAGGACTTAAATATTGGCTACAATATTTAAACCCTTGATCAACCAAACCATTGGAGAAATACTGTATGTCTATTGTGCAATGAATGTTTTACCCTTGCCAGAAGGACTGAAGGTGTTTTAATAGCTTGGAATATACTAATATTTTTCCTTATCAGCTGCCTTTTGCATCACAGCTCAATAAATTAGTACATTAATCACGGGAGACAATTTGAGCCTCAAGCAGGGCATTTCTGCAATTTTTTTTCTTTTTTTTTTGCATGATCTTTCATTAGTGATGATTACATAAAGTTGAAGACCTCTGTCATATCTTATAGGCAAAATGTTTCAGAGTATACTTTCTGTTATTCTCTTGAGGTTGTCCTGATATATTATATTGAAACTGAATGTTTTATATCAGTGATTGGATCTAATGTACTAGCGTGATGTAATTTGGAGGCAGATGGGCTGTGCTGAAACAGAGCAGGTTTTGTAGGAGGCTGGGGAATTGCTGACACATGTCTGGGCAGAATGTTTTCTTTGCCATTGTCATTTTATCTATGTTGTCTTTAATTAAATCAACCTAAAGAGCTGGACGGACATGCGAGGAATGTCATCTTTTGGGCTATCTGAACGAAACCATCAGACGACAAGAAGCTCTCTTTGATCAGAGATTTGATCTGGGGCTGGGCGATATTGCAAAAAAAATGATCACAATATCATGTTTCATATCATTCGACATCGATAATTATTGATTTTTTTAACAATACATTTAGAAATATTAGGATTTTTTGTTATTTAACCACTTGATTTTAATTTACCATCATTACTAAGGCAAATAGTTTCAATAGTCAAAAAAAAACAAGAGAGAGACTCTTAAACTTGACAAATAAAATGTTACAAAGTGTGTGCAATGGTAAAGTGTGAACGCTGAACAATCAAAGCAAACTTGAAGGTAGATCAACATCTGTAAGGTGTCAATAATAATGAAACAGTAAACCCTAAACTCTATCAGCAAAATAAATTATTGTAATCAAATCTGAGCTTTCAAGTAAAGGAACTAACCATCATTATTCAAATAAATACTGCAGCATTACACATTGAAAAGCTGAATGACTACATTACCCCTATGCTAAAAAATCTTTCAGATGGGGAGCTAGTGGCTGGGATGCACAAGAAAAAGAATAAAAAAGCCACTCTGGTGTCATCTGTATGTCCTTTTTTATTTGCAATCTCCTCCCTGCTGCTATACGGCACTCATTTTCACGTGTGTTGTAATTCTATGTGGTTTCCTTCACTATTTTCTATGGGCTTTGCACTCGCGATCCCACTGGGCAACCATTAACTGTTTTCTCAGAGGATGACAAAAAGACAAACTATTGCTGCAGCTCTGATGCAAGTTTATAGAGAAAAGTAAAAAGTACTGCAGTGTTTGTGTGCGCTGTGTTTATCTGAAGTAATTAGTCTTACTTTATTACTGAAATGTGTATATTCCATAGAAAGTGTGAAGCAGATTGGCTAGTTCTACTTACATGAATCGTGGTGTGCTCACGGCATTTAGAAAATGCGTATGCGTCACATGTGCACCACTTGCATATATGTGTGTGTCGGTCCGATGTTGAAATGACAAACGTACACCCTAAGCTTATTGGCATTCCTTCAAAGGTGAGGGTTCAGCAGCCACATTTTAATAAAACTATAGCCTTATACCGAAACTTCATACCAAACTTTTTTTCTTTTTTTTAAAATCGTTATTGACAATGGTGTTTGGTCAATAAATATCGATACCTATTTAATCTCCCAGCCCTAATTTGATCTAAGGCAAAACACGTAAATCAATGCCTCCAACATTCTGGGATTCAGCAGTTAAATAATTTAATGCAAAATCAAACACATGCTGCAAAATTTTGAAAAGCTTGCATTTATTTAGATCGGTGCATCATATATTCATCATACACTTGTTTCAAACCTGTTTAAATTTACTTAGTCTGTTGAATATGTTTTAAAGAAAAATTTAAACTGGGAGAAAACTTAAATGTCTGTAAAAAACACAAAAAATGAAAATATTTCCTGTGAAATGTTGGAGTTATTGATAAATAGCCATTTTTTCTCCTGTGTTGTGTTGTACATCACAATAAATTTATCCATAAAACCCAGCCATGACCAAACTGAGCAGTGACTATGCTTTAAATTTCTCTAAGAATGAAATGAGTTGAGCCACCCAACTCAAGAGAAACTTAACAAATGATTAACCAAGGGTTTGCAAAGAGCATCATAGTATTGACTAATTCACCGAGCAGGTGATCTCGGGATTATGTGATGTTTTTACAGTAAATGGAGCTGTTTGTCAGCTGAAGGCTGGAGGTTAAGCTGTCATTTGGTTGGGCAGCTTACAAGACCAGTGCCAGTTTGTCTCTCTGGCATGAGAAAAGACATTCTGGTGTAGGTGCCGTGAGCATGGCAAAGGTCAGTTTAGTCAGATGGTCAGTGACTAGCAACCACTTAGGAATGTGGTTTGTTTGTCCTGATGATCCAGGTGAATTTCAGTGACCCAATGATCTGGAAAACTGGGTGGAAGTAACTACATGCCTTTTAAGACTGAAGACCAATGACTAAAGCTGACCAACTAAAAGTCAGAGATTAATGTAGTAAATAATGTATAATTTGCCTATTATAACATTAAAACCTAGTTTGTTTCATATTTTATTACAAAAAAGTACTTAAAACCGTTACAGCAAAGTGTTAATAGAATTTGTTTGTACAGTGCACATATTTGCAGTATTTTGATGTGAAAAGTGTCAAAAGCATACTCAGAATTGTTTACATTTTATTTACTGTTAACTGAAGTGATCCCAAACAAATTGTGATATCTTACTCTGAAATGATTTATGCAAGAAAAATCATGTGATTTAAATCTGTTGTCTATGAAAACCAAATATCATTTGTATATCATTGATTGTATGAAGAAAAGAGTTTTGCCTTTAGGTCAGAGTCGGACTAGCAGGGCTTGATTCTAAGATCACATTTACACAGTATTGGGCCATCTCTATTGTCAAACACTGCTTTTAAGAAAACTACAATTTAAAAATTATTTCCAGCCAAAGTGGCTAGTGGGAGTGGCTGTCTTACCCGCCACAGCTGAAATCTACCCGCATTTGGCGGGTAAGAC
>CAIGQQ010038283.1:2318244-2334363 GCA_903798035.1 Danio albolineatus
GTCTTACCCGCCAAATGCGGGTAGATTTCAGCTGTGGCGGGTAAGACAGCCACTCCCACTAGCCACTTTGGCTGGAAATAATTTTTAAATTGTAGTTTTCTTAAAAGCAGTGTTTGACAATAGAGATGGCCCAATACTGTGTAAATGTGATCTTAGAATCAAGAAGCAGCACGACTGTGATAACTGTGTTCGGGTGAGCAAAAACAAAAACAAAACAAAACACACAAATAAGGGGATGATCATTCGCGCGCAGAGGTGATGTGATGCTGAAGACTGTTAAGAAGCACACATGCTCCCGTTTATTTGCGTGAAGCAACCTGCCTAGAGGAATCGCGACTGGTGCGATCGGTTCTCTTTGAAATTGACTGATCGATGATTGTGCACCTACAGTCCTGCTGCTTTTAAGAGCTCAAGAATTTATATATATATATATATATATATATATTATCCTTTTGTAAGAAGCAGCGGTCACTGCTTTTGTTTTAATTATTCTTTGAGCAGATTATTAACAGGCCTAACATGAACCGTGTGCACGTGATTATCTTTCATTATCACACACACACGGTTTGTTTTTTACCTGCTTTCTTTTGCTTACAGTTATTTTTGTTAATATAGTTTAATTATCTTTTTTTTTTACAGTAACATTGCTTTAATGTGAGATTAATTCCCCATTTATGTGTAGTTAACTGGTAATCTGGGACATTTAGCCTGCACAAATTACTGTGCATATTTGAGATACACAATAGTTCTTTATTATATCTCATTTAGTTTTTTAAGAAAAGTGTTGTCAAACTTTAAAAAGCATTAAAAAGCTATATTTTGCTTGTTTTGACACATTTAATTTTTTGGCTAAGTAATTTTTTTGTGCACATGTGTGTGTGTGGTCAGAGATAAATCCTTAATTTTGAGCCCTGAAAAGTCCTGTAAAATAAAAACTGATTGCAATGCGACACATACCATTTACTCATGCACATTGAGCAAGCTCATACACAACACACACAAAAGTGAAATGAAAAAAGTTTTGAAAGTGACATGTGGACATAACAAAAAATCTAAATCAAGTCATTTTAGTGTGCCAAAGTCAAATTTATGCATATAAAATATATTTTCCCAACAACAAAAGTGAGGCTAGTGAAAATGGCGAGCGGCTATAATGTTGGAAATCCACTACAGTGGCTGGTGATGAAAAAAGTTAATGTCAAGCCCTGCTAGTTAGTAGTGTCTGGTAAGTGCCTGCTGGTAGTAACATAGCATTTACAGGTCAGTTTATTGGCCAAAAACCCCAAAATGGACTCCTTGCTTCATTTGATATTAAGATTAATGGCAGATTGTTGTGGCAGATTCTGTTAGGTTTTGCAAATAATTCACTAAAACAAGTTGTTGTTCTCATGGTTTGACTTTTTGAGGGGAACTGAGGTTTAGGCTTTTGGTTGTGATTAATGAACTCTTACATCTGAAGTGATTATTTGTAAGAACAGAAATTGCAGGGTCAGAAGCTGAAAAGCAGGGATCTTTTTTGCTGTTAGGGAGGAAGTTTTAATAGATCTCAATCAGTTGAAACTGCAGAATGGGTAAACTGCAGTGTGGTATTCATTTTTCATAAGCATGTCCCGGATATTTGCCTCATTGACAAGTTTAAAAATAACATTAATTTAAGTTTTATGATGCTGAGCGATAGAGAATTTTTGATGCCCATAGGCATAATAGTGCTTTTAAACTATTCCGTACATGCCGAAAAGAGTTCATTAATTGATTTTATGCCCAACTTTCATTTTATTAAGCTCTTCCTTGTCTATAATTCATTTAGGGGTGAGTTAATATTACCTAAGCAAATGTTTCACCAACATAAACGCAAATCCAGAGTAGAATATTTGTACAGCGTCTTACGCTCTTTTCATGAGCACACCCTGCTTTTTTAACTTCTTTAGCAAGTGTAAAATACTATTAGGTCACACTGAATTTAGGTTACGTTGTAACTAATTGTCATTAGATTACAAGTAGACTGTTAGGTTAGGGTTGGGTTTAGGGTTAGGGTTAGTGTAAGTTGACATGTACTTGCAAAGTTTTTTATAGTCAGTTAAATGTCTGTTGAATGTCAGTATCAACAGATATTAAGTAGACAGTCTACTAATACTCAGCTTGACCATCAAAATAAAGTGTTACCTACTATTAACTTAAGTTTATGATCATTTGTTTAAGCCCATAGGCATAATGGTGCCATACTCCTGAAAAGATTTCATTGATTACTTAAAAGCCAAATGCTAATTTTGTCAGGCTAATCCATCTGTAATTGAAATGTTTAAAATGTCATATGAGCTCACAAGCTTATAGTCTCTTACAAAATACATTTATGAAATCTCACAGAATATACTGCTCCAGACCTGCACTAAACACATTAAGTTAGTCATCACTAGGGCCAGACGGAATCTGCGGACATTTTTTGCTATTTCCGCAGAGTATTTTGTTAAAACTTGGGCTTTGGCGCGGTACGCTTGTAGTGTGAGTGCAAAGCGTCCCTGAGCCCGAAACTGAAGAGGAGACGTAACTTTTGGGGAATGTTTCATATGGATTTATCAATCATTCTTACTGTTTAATGAACGCAAACTGTCGTAGATTATTAAAGACTCAAACCCCTCTCTGCATGACAGCTGCACCTTCAGCATACCTTCTAATTCCTGTAGCACGAGGACTTTATGATTGTTTATGAGTGTCAAAAGTGGCTGATCTGTTCAGCGGAATATTTGACTGTGTGTCACTGCATATAAAACCACTAAAACGATATAATGATATAAGAAATGCCCACTGTGTTGAGCGAGAGCACCTCTCTTAAACTGAACAGCAAATCATCGGTGTGAGAACAGGCTGTCGGCGGTGATGCGAGGGGTGGGGGGGGGGGGGGGGGGGGGGGGGCAAGCGTGCTTCGGCCCGGTTCAAGGCAACTGTAAATAGTGTGAGTACACCCTCAGTTAAAGAGCTGCAGACAGTATTGAAGTGCTAAAGGTTTTTAGAGGATGATTCCAATCCTCTGAGACGTTTATTCATCTTTGGAACACAAACTAAGATATTTTACGTGCAATTCGAGAGTTCTCTGATTCTTAATATACTACAATAGAAAATATTGGCAAAACTGTAATCATATGAAGCGCCAAGATCACTTTTGTACAAAAAAAATAAAATAATTTTTTTTTTGAACAATGTAAAGACTGTTTGCCTATATCTTCTTTCTCCCGTCAGTGCATCAGGGTGAGTGTGAGCATTTACTTTGGGCAGGACAGCATATTGGCATTAGTTAGCGTCTTGTTGGCCATAGCAAATGCACACCCTGATCTGATATGGGAGGCATTGTTGTGACATTGATATAGTAGACATTGTTTACATACGTTTTATTTACAGTATTTTGGTGCTCGAAAGGTGTACTTGGAGCTTTGTATGATTACAGTTAACCACTGAAGTCACACAGGATGTTTTACAATATTTTTGGTTTCATTTTCTTGACTTTGAAGCTCTCAAATTTAATCTAAAATATATACTTTCCATTCTGAAGGGCTCAGGGGGTTGGTACAACACGAGAGTACATTTTAATAACAGAATTGATTTTTTTGTTGTTGAGTGAACTAACCCTTTAAAGCATGTTTCTATCAAGTGTTGATTTTTATACTGCTGTGAAAAACTTGGCAGTTGTAACACTCAGAGTTTACTGTCAGCCCATTAAGTTGTACTTGTTGTATTCGCTGAGACTTTACCGCTTTTATTTCAGATGGATGGAGGCCTGTCTGGAGGAGCAGCTGCCCCCTACCACTGAACTGGAGAATGGCTTGAGGAACGGCGTCTACCTTGGCAAACTGGCCAACTTCTTTGCCCCTCAGTTGGTGTCAGAGAAGAAGATATATGACAGGGACCAATCTCGTTATAAGGTACTGATTTACTGATGTTTTACTTTTTTTTTTTTTTTTAGTGCTGTCAAATGATTAACTTTGATTAATCACATCCAAAATAGATGCAAATAGATGCATCACAGTGGCACAGTGAGTAGCATGATCGCCTCACAGCAAGAAGGTTGCTTGTTTGAGCCTCGGCTGGGTTAGTTGGCATTTCTGTGTGGAGTTTGCATGTTCTCCCTGTGTTTGCATGGGTTTCCTCCGGGTGCTCCCGTTTCCCCCTACAAGTCCAAAGACATGTGGTATAGATGAATTGGGTAAGCTAAATTGTCCATAGTGTATTTGTGTGAATGAGTGTGTATGGGTGTTTCCCAGTGATGGGTTGCTGCTGGAAGGGCATCCGCTGCGTAAAACATATGTGGATACTGTAAGTTGGCGGTTCATTCCACTGTGGCGACCCCAGACTAATAAAGGGACTAAGGTGAAAAGAAAATGAATGAATGAATGAATGAAATCATCGCCCATTTAGGACATAAAAATGATCTGACCGTGGCAGGTTTTAAAATGTGGAAAAAACTGAACTTCAGATGAACAACAACATATAGCAATAAAAACAATACGTTAGCACTGCTAATCAAATGCCTTAACTGAACATAGGCCATATTTTTAGCGTTTTTTTTCTTTTTTATTATTAATGCAACGCCTATCTGACAGATTGTGTTTAGCCAAAATTGGGTCATGCAACCACAATGATCCCAAGCACACTAGCAAATCACTGAAAACACTAAAACACTGGGGAAAAAATCAAGGTGTTGCAATAGTTCAGTCAAAGTCCAGAGCTCATCCTGAATAAAATACTGTGGTGAGAGCTGTGCAAAAGACTCCAGAACTGCTCTAAAATTATCTGTGAGGCTGATAAGATCATAAAGAAAATTAAAGTGGATTTACAGGCATCGGAATCATGGGATGTTCTAAGTTTGTCACCAATGGCTTTTTGTATAATGGCTTTTTTTCATTTACTGCCTAATGACTACAGCCCCATTGACACTCTTTGCCAATGCATTGATGAAATTAACAATTGGATGTGCCAAAACTTTCTTCAGTTAAACCAAGAGAAAACTGAAGTCATTGCATCTGGGAACAGAAATGAGGACTTAGAGAAACTTGTTCATGCTTTTATCAGCAGCAGGGTGGATTACTGTAATGGGCTCCTCACTGGCCTTCCCAAAAAGACAGTCAGACAGTTGCAGCTCATTCAGAACGCTGCGGCCAGGATTCTGACCAGGACCAGGAAATCAGAGCACATCACACCTGTCCTCAGGTCTTTACACTGGCTCCCAGTTACATTCAGAACAGATTTTAAAGTATTATTACTGGTCTATAAATCACTAAATGGACTAGGACCCCAATACATTACAGATATGCTCACTGAATACAAACCTAACAGATCACTCAGATCTTTAGGATCACATAAACTAGAAATTCCAAGAGTTCAGTCAAAGCAGGGTGAATCTGCTTTCAGCTATTACGCCCCTCGCTGCTGGAATCAGCTTCCAGAAATGATCAGATGTGCTCCAACATTAGGCACATTCAAATCAAGACTGAATACACATCTGTTTAGCTGTGCCTTTACTGAATGAGCACTGTGCTACGTCTGACAGATCGCACTACTGTGTCTTTCTTTTCTTTTCATCCTTTTATAACTTGTTTTAACTCATTTTAATCTGCTTTTATCTGTTTTTTTAATTACTTGTTATTATTTTTTTATACTTCAATTCTGTTTATGTAAAGCACTTTGAATTGCCACAGTGTATGAAATGTGCTATATAAATAAACTTGCCTTGCCTTGCCTTGCCTTGCCTTAAATAAATAAATTATGAAACTGCGTGAGACGTTATGTGATGTTATTCATTTAAAGTTTTAGAAATTTTAAGTCCTTCAAGGACCGTATAGCTTTTACTATGTCCTGATATGGAAAACCATGACACTAAATTGGATGTCCTAACTTTTTAACATGATTGTATATTTAAATACATACAAGCCTATATATTTCAGAAAATATATGTTTATTTATAGATAATACAATATAATACAAATTCTATGTTAATATACTACATATATATGTAAATATTTAGAAAATATGTAGTTGTATGTGTGTGTATTTACTGTATATACATAGTACACAGTCATACTGTATATATAATGTACATACAACCTAATAATGTATGTAATCATGTATCTTAATCATTTGTATGTATCTTAATCATTTGACAAAACTCGTTTTTAATGGGTTTAAGCAACTGATCAGCTCAGCAAACATCTTACCTTCCCACAGCTGTACACACCTATTTAGTAAATAACAGAAGTCAGTCTGAAACACAGACTGTGTTAATGTTGTCACTGTGTCACAGTCCTCTGTGAGGATGTGTCTTTTCCTTGATGCAGCACAGACATCCTCACATCCTGAGTCTCGTTCCCATAGGACGAGAGCAGGGGTTAACTAAGACTGAATTGTGCCACACTGATAGTGCTGTTTATTTACACACGTTATCTGCATTGTTTCAGTGCCCGATTCACTAAATGATTATGCAAATCAGGCTACTATGCAAACAGACCCAAACAGGCCCTTTGTGCTAAGCAATGTGCACTGCAGAGCATTATAAAAAGTTTTTGTAGTAGTAGTAGTAGTAGTAGTTGTTGTTGTTGTTATTTAGAAATGCTGCTTGGTTAGTTTATCCGTTAATAACTACTGTACGTGTCTGAAGCTTGGTGTTAGTAAGATTTCAGTGAGATCTCTAATGCTCATGAGTGTTGCATTTGTTTTAATTCAGTAAGGCAGTAAAACAAGATTGTATAATAATATAAAGTATATGATGGCTTTACTTCAGTATCATGTAATCCTTCTGAAATCATACTAATATGAAAAATGCGTGTAATTTCTTATTAATATTATCAATGTTAAAAACAATAGTGCTGCTTAATATTTATTTCAAATATTTGTTTAATAACAGTTTTATAATGTTTTCATTTTAAACTAACATTAAGCACTGCTTTCCTTGTCAACATTAATAATATTAGTAAAAATGTTTTACTGCTTTATTGTCATTTTTGTTCAGTTCACTGTACTTGCGAGATAAAAATATTGTTGTTATTTTTTACGAAATACTGACCTCAAACTTTAAATGGTAGTGTGACTTTCTGAATCATTTCAATTGCTCATTTACCTCACATATTTCTGTACGCATACATTACAAACAAACAATCTAAGCACGGAGCATTTTCAAAGCAGCTTTATATATAATTCTGTTTTAATTAAAAATGTGCAGCAATGTTTTATTTATTCATGTTTATTTGTTCTGTTTTGCACTTTCTCCAGCTCTCAGGACTTCATTTCAGACACACAGATAACACTGTGCAGTGGCTCAGAGCCATGGAGTCCATTGGTTTGCCCAAGGTGAGGCCCACACACACACACACACACACACGCACACACACCTCTTTGAAGATAATACTATGTTTATTACACTTGCACTCAAAGAAATCAAACTGTGGTTCAAAATTATGTCCTGTTTACTTTGTATGCCTATTTGTTCCTTTGGAAAGGAGGGTGAATAATTAATTCACTACTGTCATAAGATGAATGCATACTGTAAGCCTATTACTAAACATGTACTCTTGGTATAAGTTATCAATCATTTGGTTTACGTTTCTCACACTTTCACTCAAGGGCAGAAAAAAAAGATAAATAAAGACTCCCTCCAGGTATAAAGCGAAAACCCAGTGCAGTATACAGTGTATTACACAAAGCCACAGAATCAAAATGTCACAATGTTTACATATATGGTAAAACTTGGCAAAGTTGAATATGACACTCCATTATACACTACCTGACAAAAGTCTAGTTGTCGATCCCATTTGTATGAGCAACAAATAATAACTTCTAATTAATCATTTGGAAAAGTGGCAGAAGGTAGATTTTTCTGACGGATCATCATCAATTTCTGTTGAGCTGCATCCCAATCATCACAAATACTGCAGAAGACCTACTGGAACCTGCATGGAGCCAAGATTCTCACAGAAATCAGTCAAGTTTGGTGAAGGAAAAATCATGGTTTGGGGTTACATTCAGTATGGGGCTGTACGAGAGATCTGCAGAGTGGACGGCAACATTAACAGCCTGGGGTATTAAGATATTTGTGCTGCTCATTACATTACAAACCACAGGAGAGGGCAGGATAGTGCTCCTTCTCATACTTCAGCCTCCACATCAAAATTCCTGAAAGCAAATAAGGTCAAGGTGCTCCAGGATTGGCCAGCCCAGTCACCAGACATGAACATTATCCAGCATGTCTGGAGAAAGATGGAGGAGGCATTGAAGATAAATCCAAAGAATCTTGATGAACTCTGGGGGTCCTGCAGGAATGCCTTCTTTGTCATTCCAGGTGACTTTATTAATAAGTTATCTGAGTCATACACACTAATTAAATCATTAAAAGTCAAGGCATGATCATATTTTATTTTGGTAAAATAAGCATAATCTAGAGGCCTTTGCTTTCATATAAGCCACTTCTGACACCAAATGATCATCTAGAAGTTAAGTTATTTTAAACCTCGGATGGGCGACAGGACTTTGTCAGGTAGTGTATGCTTGTTGAATGTTAAATCTTAAAATAATTAGAGGCTTCAATAAAACAAGTCTCACAAATTACTGAATATACTATTCTGCTATGAGCATCAGTGACAGTAAGGTTATTAACATCCCAAAGGTGTTCAGTGGATTCAGGTCTACTTTTCCACAGGTCAGACTCTAATGTATACGGTTGTTAGCTTTTTATGCACAGAAGCACTGACATGTTGAGACAAAAAAATGGCCCTTCCCAAGCTGTTGCAAGAAAGCTGGCAGTTTTCTAGCACGTCATTGTTTTTGTGTGCTGTAGCATCACAGTTTGTCTTCATTGGAATAAAGGAACAGTTAACCAAAGAGAGCTAACATTCTGTCATCATTTACTCTCCCTCATGTTGATGCAAACCTGCATGACTTCAAACATGTTCCACAGAAGAAAGTCAAAAGTACAGGTTTGGAAAGGCATGAGGGTGAGTAAATGATAGAGTTTTTATTTTTATGTATCACAGAGCAGCGTCTGAAGAAATGTAACAAATTACTAAAATTGTGGGATGATATGGTTCACAATGCTTGTATCACAATGCCATTTTCTTGATTTTATTTTATTTTTTTCAACAAAATTATATTTAGGAGGTCAATATATACAAAAATGCTTTCATTTTTACTCAGACAGAATCCTGGACATTACTTAATGAAACAAAGAACACCTTAAGTGTAAAACATAGATCTTAAACTCAATTCCTGGATGGCCATCGCTCTGTACAGTTTTGTTCCAACCCTAATCAAACACAGCTGATGCAACTAACCAAGGTGTTCAAGACTACTACGTAGAGACTATGGGTGCTTTCACACTAGGTTCAATTGCCTGGACCGTACCCAAGTTCGATTGTTCCCCCTTGCCACCTTTTTGGTTGGTTTGTGTTCACACTGTCTTTTTTCCTTCTGAACCCCGGTACGTTTGCGTCATCAAGCCAATGCTTTGTGTACGTCTGTTGCCAGGCGACGGACACTAAAGCAAAGCTCCAAAATGGAAAGATGTCCACACATTGCGGTCGTTTCGCTTTTACTAAACCTTTTGGTTTTGGACATACAGAAAGCGTCTCGCGTCTATCTGCCGCAAACATATTATACACGTTCAGAACATCACGCAATGTCCAAGCTGTTTTTGGAGGAGACAAGCAGACATTAACACTGTTTGTACTGGGTCAGTCCTGCTTGTCAGCAAGGTACAGCACGTGAAACTCAGACACACACTCACACACACACACACAAATGAATGTTATAAAAACTACAGTATAGTTTGTTGTACTGTTGACGCCTCTTTCAGGCGGACTCGGGTACGGTTCACAGGTGTGCACCCGAGTTCAAAAGACGTGTTCACACTAGCTAAACGTACCGTACTATGACGTCAAACGAACCCGGGTGCGGACCAAAAGTGCTAGTGGGAAAGCACCCTATTAAGCAAGTGTGAGTTGGAGGTTGCTGAAGCTAAACTATGCAGAGCTGCGGCCCTCCAGGAATTTAAGATCATTGATGTAAAATAACTTTTAAAAACAAATCCTTATTATAATAAACAAGTAAATAGTACAAATAAATGTCTTCACATTACCAAAATAAGGGCTTGTCTGTGCTCTTTCATAGCTATTTTTAAGAAATATCAACCTATCCACAATTTCCAGCAGAGGCAGGAAACCCTCTGCAGTGGATGTTCATTAGTGAGACTGAAAATACTCTAAACTGAAAGTGTCTGCTTTGCTTTATACAGAACAAGTTTTGATTTTACTGATAGTGTGAAGGAGAAATGAATGACGAAACCATAATCTGATTGGCTGAGTTTCATTCGCACCTTTCAAACATAGACTATAAGTGCAGTAAAAGGATCATGTGTGAACAGGCCCTTAAGAAAATACTGGAAAATTAGTTCCTGACCATTTGAAGGTTTAGAATGCGATGATGTGAGGTCTACTCTGGGAAAATCAGGACATTCTGAGGCTGGTGATGTTTTCATTATGTGCTGTTCACAGAAATGAAAGCCTTTGAGTGCAACATTTGTTGATGCTTGTTATTCAGGCAATGCTTCTACAATCCTTAGTGCCAACTGTGGATATCAATATAAATGTTTACAACAAACTGCTGTGAGTTAATATGAAGGGGAGTGCGGTTTGTCAACAAGGAAGATTGATTTCAGAAATTCACTGGTAGTCTTGTGTTCCAATGATACTTTTCTGAGCTGCAGCAATGTGTTCCATCCACATTTCTTGATCAAAATTGTTCAAAAAACTTTTCCATGTATTTGCGGAATTGCCCATGTCTATCACACAGATCTTTGTGTAACCATTTGTGTTTTTTTGGCTAGTAACACCTTTGCCTTCAGATGCAACAACTATTTTGTCCTATAGTTCAGTATTTTGGTTTGCCTCAGGAACGAAAGCAGCTGCATGAATGTGAAAGTTTGAAACAATAAATGAAACCATCAAGAAACAGTCAGAAGTGTGTACACATACAATCGTTCCATTAAGAGTTTTTTACTTATTAATGATGCCACAATGTATTTTTAATAATTTTATGGCAAATTACACAGAGTGTGCATGATTGTGACTTCCACAGCACATGTAAAATGTGAGCATTCAAAAAGAAACAGGAAAACATACTGTAGTACAGGGGTGCTCAACCCTGCTCCTGGAGATCAACCTTCCTGCTGAGTTCAGCTCCTACCCTCATCAAACACACCTGAACCAATTAAGTAGGACCTGAACAGTACTAGATAATTACAGACAGGTGTGTTTGATATGGGTTGCAACTGAAATCTGCAGGACGGTCGATCTCCAGGAGCAGGGTTGGTCACCCCTGCTGTAGTAGGACCAACTGAGCATGGCCTGCAACTCGTACAATGTCTGTGGGGCCAAGCAGAAAATCTGAATTGCAGAGTGATTGCATTAAAATCGGTATAGCTGGAAAGGAGATGCTGAAAGTTTATCTTTGCACGTATTTTCAGAATGTTTATAGTTTTGACGACTTTAAAGGGATAGTTTCCCCAAAACAGAAAATTCTATCATTGTTTACTCACCCTTCACTTGTTATAAACCTGTTTGAGTTCCCTTCTTCTGTTCCATAGTATGTGTTTTTTTAGGATTTAGCAGAACAAAAGGGTTGTAACCGCATGAGTAAATATTCTTTTTGGGGTGAACTATCCCTTTAGGGCTAACATTCACATTCGTTCATTTTCTTTTCGGCTTAGTCCCTTTATTAATCTGGGGTCGCCACAGCGGAATGAACCGCCAACTTATCCAGCATATGTTTTAAGCAGCGGATGCCCTTCCAGCTGCAACCCATCACTGGGAAACACCCATCCACACTCATCCACACATACACTACGGACAATTTAGCTTACCCAAATCACCTATACCACATGTCTTTGGACTGTGGGAGGAAACCGGAGCACCCGGAGGAAACCCACGAGAACACGGGTAGATCATGCAAACTCCACATCAGTGAATGCATTTCAGCACCTTCTGCTGTTTAAAATGTGTATCGTGATTAGTTTAACATCTTGAATTGTCACATATTTTCATTGATTTTTAATCAATAGAGGGTGTCGACATGTTTATCTAATGAAGAAGCATTAAAGTAATGTAAAAGGACAACACACTCATTAACAATCTTGACAGATTTATTTCTACCTCAAATAAACTCTCTGTTGTCAACAATAGTAATAAGTTCCAAATGTTGCAAATAAATTTTGTTCCTCTTTCAGATATTCTACCCTGAGACTACCGATGTGTATGATCGCAAGAATATGCCCAAGGTCATCTACTGCATTCATGCGCTGAGGTATTGTAAACCTTCTTTACCTTCTCCGTTTTTCATCCTGTTCTTTCATCCTTTCACACTCAACACTCATTGACTTTTGTTGTTGTTGTTGTTGAAATAGGCTCATTTAACATGTTACCTTGAGTTAAACAGCTGAATTTGACCATTTTTTAATCTATTCAGATAATCTTCAGGCTGGCTGGTCTGATCTATCTTAGCTTAGCATAAATTATTGAATTTTTAGTGGCAGCGTAATATCATTATGCCAGCTGCAGCCATGGTACAGCAGTAACTACAGTATGTTTTCTAGACATAATGACCTAGAATATTGCAGGTTTTCATGTTTCATCAGTTTTAGTACACGATCTAGCTACAGAAGTGTCAAGCTGTAAGTAGAAAAATGATCAAAGCTGCTTTTTTTCGCATTTTTTTGAGAGAGATGCTAATGGTCTAATCTGGTTCAATGATTTATGCTAAGCTAAGCTAAAAGTGCTCTCGCCAGATCAGAAAAATTGGCTGAATGGATTAAAAAATTATAAAACTCAACTGTATAACTCTAGGTGACCTGTAACATTTTTTCCAAAAAAGCTGAGCGCTTCTTTAATAGTGTCCTTGAACTGCAGACTGACACTGTTTGCTGCCTCGTCAGGTTTCGTTACCTGAAATTATAAAAATGGCGGTATCTTTGTGGTCATGGTTTAGTGATTTCTCAGTTATGGCAGCAGGTTTGTAGAGCGTGAACATGCGTGACTACTGCTTCCTCTTGCCAGCC
Organism: Danio albolineatus; assembly: GCA_903798035.1. NCBI lineage: Eukaryota > Metazoa > Chordata > Actinopteri > Cypriniformes > Danionidae > Danio > Danio albolineatus. Next base: position 2,331,329 of record CAIGQQ010038283.1, read on the forward strand.
ATTTTAATGGCAATCTCACCACAGAGAATAGCAGACGTTTTTTGGGGGTTGATCATGTGACTAGGGGGAGCACATGGCGAATTTAACCATCAGTCCTGCTGGTCGACTTCCTGCCTGTCTTAGGTCATTTCCTGTCACTGTTTCCTGACAATCCTGTCACTATTCTCCTAAGAAAAAACACCTGCAGAGCATCGTTGACTTTCTGAACAAACACATGCGTCAGGTTGATGTTTTCTGTTTTTATTTGCTTCATGGATGATCTCCATTCAGCTTTTATGATTGAACGCTCTGAAGTATGAACTCTGAGGTGTAAACCTGTACTGCTATGATATCAGACTGCAGGAAGTGACTATTCAGAGATTAGCAGAGGTTTCTGTTTCCTGTCGTAGTTTGCCACCAGTGGAAGCCTGCTGCATACAGTCTGAAAAAAAGCATTGTGTCTGCCCTGCTGTTAATGTGTGCCTTTGTAATGTTGCAGTACTGATCGTTAATTCACACTTCAGGGCATTTTATAGAGGGATTTTATAAAACAAAAAAGAAACACAAAAAACCTTGTCAGGCTATTTGTTCCACACTGTTGGTGCTATATTTGTTATTGTTGAGGAGAGGTGTGCTTTCACTTTCACCTTTCCAATGTTTGGGGTCTGTGTTTGTGTGTGTGTGTGTGTGTGTGTTTAAATAAGCTAATTGTTTATTTCGAAATTCGCCTTCACCATTCACATCACTGTGGAATGATTTCTGATGGTTCATGTGACACTAAAGACAATTCCACTTTAAAGGGCACCTATGATGAAAATCGTTTTTGGACAGTGTGTGTAGATATAGTATGTAGATATAGTGTGTCCAAAGTTTCTATTTTTAATTTCCTGACATTAAAATAGGATCCAAATCCCTCCTGTTTTAAGGCCCACCACAACATGACGTAGGAGTGCAGTTTCCCCACCCACCGAATTGATTGTAGTAACAGGTATAATCTTATCAACAAGACGGGACGTGCAGAAAGCAACCGAGATTAAAAGATCTGTTCAGCTCTCTGTGATCATCATCAAATGTGATCAAGAATGAGTTTTACAAGTTTAAAACGTTTTTAAAACAGTTTGTTATAAATTACAGCGATTTACTTCAGCTCTACTTCATCACCACAGCCGCATGTCAGGACAATTATGAAAGACGATGCTTCAGTCCTTGTATGTGGACGTTAAATCAGGTTTATTTTGTACATTAACATAACGGTTGTCCATACAGCAGTGGATATTAACGTGTTTCCTGTCACATTTGCCATGCTAAAATAGCGCAAAGTTAAACGTTCGCGCTGTGTGTGTGTCCGCTGTGGGTGTTTGTGAATTTTTTAACGACAATGTGTGACTCATCGCAGAAAGGCTCGAATTGACTCCACAACAAATACATCAAATAATCATTGGGAAAGTTCTTACTGTAGTATTTCTCACAAACGCTACTTGAGATCTGCTTCCTTCATGTCTGTCACTGTGCTGTTTATCTGACGAAGCCAGAGATTGTGTAACATTCTGACAGGCAAATGTGAACGGTTGCCGGGGAGAACTAGCATTAAAGGCACAGGCAACAGAAACAGCTACATTGTGTTCAGAGCAGAAAATCCAGTATTCTGAAAGGTTTAATAAATAATCTGATGGGTGTTTTGAGCTGAAACTTTACAGACACATTCTGGAGACACAAAAGACTTATCTTAAATCTTGAAAAAGGGGTAAAATAGGTGACCTTAAAAATCATAAAAATAACATTTGAAATTATAATAATATTTTGAATTGTACTAACTAATATCATCACAGTATTTTTGTGTTCATTGTGTTTTGATCAATTAAATACATTAATTATAAAAAAATAATAATAATATTGGCCCAAACTTTGACTAAATATTGTGCATTGACAATCAGGCTGTATATTATATAAAAAATGAGATTTAAGGATGGGCTCTTCTGATAAACCACAACTCAGTGCCTAGTAACCACACAGCAAAACCCTGATGAACCAGTGAGAGACTGAGCACAGATAAGTGTTCATGAGTCAGTTTTAAATAGAAAGCCAGGTAATCATTGGCACCTTAATGTATGCAAATTGTACCGTTTCCACACTGGCAGTAAGTCTGCAGCGGGGAATGTGTCTAATGAATGACCATACGAAGGCTTCTTTTACAGTAAATCATTTATAGTGCTTTCCTGCTTTCTCTCTCTTGTCTAGTGTGTGTGTGTGTGTGTGTGTGTGTGTGTGTGTGTGTGGGTTGCTTGGCTTCCTCCCTCTGCCTTGCACATGCTCTTCCTTCCTGACCCTGCAGTTCACCCGCTCAATAAGACTAGACAACACCAACACTGTGCTCAGTGAAAATCCTGTATCACTCATACACCTTTATATCACCAACAGCATATGCTCTGTGTTAGCTTTTATGTATATATATAATGCTATATATATATATATATATATATATATATATATATACATATATATACATACACACAGTTGAAGTCATAATTATTAGCCCCCCTTTTAATTTTTTTTCTTTTTTTTCTTTTTCCCAAATGATGTTTAAATGTTGTTTATGTTGAAATCATCATTATACAATAACTTGCCTAATTACCCTAACCTGCCTAGTTAAGCCTTTTAATGTCACTTTAAGCTGTATAGAAGTATCTTGAAAAATATCTAGTAAAATATTATCATCATGGCAAAGATTAAATAAATCAGTTATTAGAGATGAGTTATTAAAATTATTATGATTAGAAATGTGTTGAAAAAATCTTCTCTCCATTAAACAGAAATTGGGGAAAAAAATAAACAGGGGGGCTAATAATTCTGACTTCAACTGTATATATAAAGTAATAATTATGTTTCAAACCAATAATGTTTTTGATTTTGTTTTGTTTTTTTACCAAAAGAGTTTTTTTTATTCATTCATGTAATAATTAACTAATTTATTTATTAAATCATTTATTTATTTATTTATTTATTTATTTATTTATTTATTTATTTATTTATTTATTTATTTATTTATTTATTTATTT
>CAIGQQ010038283.1:2334373-2349293 GCA_903798035.1 Danio albolineatus
TTTATTTATTTATTTATTTATTTATTTATTTATTTATTTATTTATTTTTTCATTCATTGATTCAATCATTTGTTAATTTATTTATTCATGTTGAATTTACTTTCTAGCTCGTTTATTTATTTGTTTGTTTGTTTATTAATTTTAATTTTAATTTTAATTTTAATTTTAATTTTAATTTTAATTTTAATTTTTAATTTTTTTGTGATGGCTTTGTGCTGTGCTAATGTATGCTCTTAAATTTGAGATGTATTTTTATTAAAAAGTTACAATTTCACCTTCATTTCCTTCCATTAATCTTTTTTCCACTGGGTCTAAAAAGTTACACTTATGACAGAAATGCCACATATTTCATATCAGTGTCATTAAGGTAAAAGTACAATAAACAAAATACATGCTTTGTTATAAGGTTTCAATATTGTTGGGAAGGCTTACATACAGGTTATACATTCATACAGGTTTGGCTTATAGCAAAAAAACAAAACAAAAAAAACCCCCAACAACTTTTTTCTCTATTCTGCTTTTCAGCAGAGCACCGCAGGCCAAATGAATTAAAAGATTATTGTTTTATAGCTATATAGGTTTGTTAGTATCTATATCTGAATTTGTTTTGTATGAAAGCAAACAATTAAATATAAAGTGGTTGTGTGGTGTATGTTTATTTTGTGAGCTTTTTTTCAATAGATGCACAAGGGTTAAAGAAATGTTTATCAGTTTGGCTCTGAACAATGTAATCTAGTTTGTAACTGATGAGGAATAGTGACCTACATCTCTTACAACAGTTAATCCACTTAACCTTTGGCCCTACAGGCACTACAAAGGATACCTTCACAACAGACTGTGTCTGCTCCTCTAGCTAGTGATGTTAAGGTCAAAGGTAAAGAAGCCTTGTTTAGTTTAGCTGTGAGGTATAAAGATTAATGCGCACACGCATACTAAACACTTCAATAATTCATTACTCCTCCATTTGTCCTCAATCATTGGACAAATAAAAGTTTAATGCAGTTTCCAGCATGTGTCACACACGAACTGCAGGCTATTTTCCTGCTCAACAAATATAAGGCTAAACTTTAAACTGCATACTGCCATCTAGTGGGAGCGCATTATAACTACATGATTTATTTGCTGTGTTGAGTATTGCACATACTGTTAACCGAGGAAAACAAAATGCTTCTCAGCTGGTTCTTTGGTTCACAGTATCAAACTGAAAAGACGTTTTAAAAAATAATTCATTCAGAATAGAAGAGATTCTGATAAACTCGGCAATATTGAGAAAGAGATCTTGTGTTTGTGTTTAGAAGATCTTACCTGCACGCTCAGAAATAAAGGTACGCAAGCTGTCACTGCGGTGGTACCGCAAGGGTACATATTACTACCTAAAAAGTACAAAAGTGTTCCTCTTAAAATTATTAGGTACTGATATATACTTTTGAGGTACCAATATTGGCCCTGTAAGTACAAATGTGTACCTTTTGAAAAGGTACCACCCCAGTGACAGCTTACATACCTTTGTTTCTGAGAGTTCACAAAAAATGACACCAAGAGGCTGTAAAAATGATTAATCTCATTGTCCTATAACAAAATAGAAACATACATTTATGCATATGATTTGATTAACCCTACTTTGTTTGAGGCAATTGTAGCTCAAACATTTTAACTCGATTACAATCAATGAACAGTTATTAAATTTATTTATTTCATTTTTTTTTGCTCTCATAGTTCACTGATAAGTTTTATATGCCGTCTAAAGGCATCTCTGGCGCAGCTTCAAATCATCATCAATGTAGTGCAAAGTTAGCCTTAAGGATGAGTCCATCGTCTTACTTGACCAGAGATCAAATTTGGCTGCAAAGTGGCCGCAGAAGTCGAAAATCTGCCACAGCATTTAATTCAATTCATTTCAATTCACCTTTATTTGTATAGCGCTTTTACAATGTAGATTGTGTCAAAGCAGCTTCACATAGAAGGTTATAGTAAATTGAAACAGTGTCATTCCAGTTATTAGTGTTGGAGTTCAGTTTAGTTCAGAACAGAGCAGGGTCACGTGACACGTAGGGAAAGTAATTGGAACAATTAGATCGATTATAGGTTCTGAATGTCGATTTCAAATACTTTTTAATTAATCACCCAGCCCTAATCTAAATGTAGCCAATGTTAAATATAAAATATGCAGTTTTTTTTAGGCATGTCATCTAGGTATGTTGAAAATTGAAATGACCAGGTGTTTAAAAATACTCTTGGACTTTTTTTCAAAACAGTACTTCTTTGATATGGAGCTGAGCAGGACACTCGACCCTAAAGAGCAGCGTTTCCCAACAGGGGGGTCCTGGCCCACAAGGGGCCGTCAGCAAGCTCTGTGGGGGATCTTGTCATTTAAAAAAAAAAAAAATTAGCAGTGGACAATTAGGGGAATGATCATGTTGCCTTAGTTCATTTTATCCCAAAAAATGCACAAATTTGTGATTCATCCTCCACAAAAAAAGACTCACTGATTCGCCTTCAGCAGCTAAAAGTAATGACCCAAGCATACCGGAACCAGGTGAGGAAGCTCCAAACATTTCGGGCTACATCGCTAGCAATACTGGAAACATGAAATGCACTATGTTTTTTTCCCATTTTCTCGAAGCAAAGAGTCCCTGACCCAGCCACAGTGCATCATCTGCACCAAAGTTCTAGCAACCGAATGCATAAGGGCCATCCAAATTAATAAGATATTTGCAGATTACTCATCCCCAAAACAGCAATGTGTAGCCTATACAAACGGCCTACTGATGTTTTGCTTTCATATTTTACATTAGGCTTTTATTTGTGCATAAACATATCTAGATATAGTAATGATTGTTTGAAAACAATCTTTTTGTTATACCTACTGCAAACTTAAAGTATTTGAGCGATAATATCCTTAATTGTGGAGGGAGGCCTTGCAATATTTTCCGGGGGAAAAAGGGGTCTCAGGCAAAAAAAATTTGGGAATATACTGCTATAGAGGTTTGGTATGATATCAGAAAACAGCCCAAAATACAGCTAGCTTAAGTAGAATCAGCAAAGCCTTTCAACATTCAGTTTGTTTGACAACTTTTTGAATGAAATGTTATGGCTGAAACAGTGCAGTCCTCCTTTTCCCTGAAATTGTGCTGTATTTTATATATCATATTGGCAGCTATACTTACTATTTTATTTGACCATAATTGTTTTTTATTATTATTAACTAGTAAGGATTTTATTTTTAGATTTTTTATAAAAATTTATTTTAGTTAATAGATTTGACATATTAATAGATGTAATAGACCATTTCAATGTGGTGATGTCATGGGCCCATGAACATTTCCTGCTTGTTGTCAAACTATTTCATAACTGTAACAAGAGGCAATTCAATCATATCTTAATGTTAAAACACCTTCAATAACATTGTTTATCAATATGTGAGCATTTTTGGATTCTCCGCATCTATAGAAATTAAAATGTAAAACAGGAAATAGTTTAGGATAATTGTTATCGATTACATCCCTCAAAATAGTCTATAGATATTAATAGATTTTATATTAGATTTCTTATTTTAATTCTATTAATGAAAAAGGAAAAAAAACGGATCTGTGTTTGCTTTCCATATGTGTATTTATGTATGAAATGAATTCATTACTTATTTTTTTTCTTTTTTTTAGGTGCATGTATACTTAATGATTGTGTGAGATTTAGTTACATGTCCCTTCGTTCTCTTGAATTAAACATTGAAATGTGATAAAGGATTGTCCATGAAGTAACTGTATTTTCATTATTCTAGTATTTCTAAAAGAAATGAAAATAAATACACTTTTTGATTCCTTCATTACTTTTGCTTCAGCTTAGTTTCTGATTTATCAGGGGTTAACACATCAGGGGTCGTCATTAACTTTTTGTCATTAACTTTTTCATCAGCAAAATAAATGTTCTCCGATCTCTCATATATTATGAAATTGTGCATTAATTTATTTTGTTTGTTTGTTTTTGTGTGTGCAGCTTGTACCTCTACAAATTGGGAATTGCCCCTCAGATCCAGGACCTGTTGGGGAAAGTAGATTTTACAGGTATGTGATGATGGTTCTCAAAATGAATGCTGTTTTATTCCAGAAAATGACGGTGAAGCTTTGCTTACATTTGAAATTCTGGTTCAAAATATGACACCTATGTAGTGTCCTCACCGTTTTTGTTCACACTAAAGTAGTTTTAAACATTTATGAATTTATTTGAACACAAAATATTGTAAAGAATGTTGTAAAAAATAGCAAATGGCATCCACAGTAGGAACAAATGGCTGTTTTTCCTTTGTGTTCAACCAAAAAAGAAACTCAAACATGTTTGGAACAAGTGAAGGCAGTGTAAAGAATGACAGAGTTTTCATTTTGAGGTAAACGATCTCTTCAAGCACACATGGATTTTCAGGGGCTAATCCTTGATGTATTTCCTTAATTGCAAATATCTGCAATCTTTCATTTGAGATGTGTAACAAATAGTGCAAGTTTAAATGTCCAGCGGCATTATTATTCCTCTAACTGAAGTGTAGGTCAAGCTCTGTCAGCTCACTTGATAAGAGAAAGCAGAAGAAGAGCCTCAGGTTTAAATGCTATTGAAAGCCGTGGAGAAACCTGGCTGTGTTGATTAATGGCGGCAGTGTAATGACTGGTAATTACTGCTCTAGCTCATTCAGAGTCCCATCAGGGAAATTGAATTCAAGTCATAACGATGCTGTTCGTAATTATGGAGGTGAAAACATTTAAGATTATAGCAAACTGATTATGCAGGAATGAATTGTTGTACTGGTTTGATGTTGATACATTGTGAAGGAGTGCTGTGGGATAATTTGAAGCAATATAGTATTTGATTTGTTTGACATGATTGTATGAATTTTATATTGCTCACTGGCTATTACAGCATTGATGGATTGAATTTGTTGCTTTTGAATGAGCTACTGGTCTTTTGATCAGCATTCACACTGTTACAGTTATTCATAATAATCAGACAAACATTAAAAATATATGCAAGATGTCAGTCCTTTCAGGATTTTGTGATTTACTATAACAGAATTAAACGCAAAATTAAGTGTATTCTGTAAAATGTAGAGAATTCAGTGAAAGAATTCAGTGATTTAATATTCAGTGAGATCTGATATCCAAATAGAAAGTATGTGGCTTAGGTAAGTAAAATAATTATCCAAAAATGGTTTTACAGGTCTATTTTGAACTCTGGCCCTAATATGATATGGTTGGTTTTGAACCAAATTTGCAAAGGTTGTGAATATTAATGAGCTCTACTCACACACTCTGAAATGCAGAATAATCATACATCATTTGTCGAAAATGTATTTTTAGAAATTGAGAAGATTCCTTATTAAATAAAATCTCAGGTAGAGGTTTATTTTAGCTAGAAGGGGTGAGTGAGGTAAATGGATGCCACCAGAGTAACTTATTTTGCTTCTTTTTTGTGTTATAGATTACATTTTGGCTAAATTATAATTATACTAGACAAAAGTGTATGACGTAAATGTAATTAGAGTTGTGTTTTGTGTTTTTAACGTATATGAAATCACAGGTAAGATCTAATATGAACTTCGGCATACACAGATGAGTTTTAGCATATTGGCATTTCACTCTAGATAAAACACCGTAAGAGCTGAGTGATATGACACTTATATTCAGTAGTTTACGTGTGTCTGTTGCCTCATTACAACATACATGTCCATTGCTTCCACTGTTGCCAACTAATTTCAGTGAAAAGGTGCTAAGCTCTGCCTGAAAACTCGCTAAAAGTCACTAGGTTAAGTCATACGTCAATTTGCATATTACTGACGTCATCAGGTTCTACCGTTTCTGTTTGTTTAACAGCCTATGGTTAATAAAAGGGTATTTATATTTGCACTACGCTTTATGTGAGCATTTAACTGAATTTATTGCTGTTTAAATACAGTATATCAATAAAGATTTGTAATTAACTTGCAGTAACCTCTCAGACGTAATAAACTCAGACAAGTTCCAAAACTGTAACTAAAATATCTGTGATTGTGAACAAGAAAAGAATAAACGATCAAATTAAATTGTTTAAATAAAGGAGAAGCAGATCGGTTTGACTGTACAATGGAAATCACACTGCCGGTGCTAAATCATTTGCCGGTACGCAGTGGAGTGATCTGCTCTCAGGCTGTAGGTGGGAGAGACTGCTGTATGATGACTGACCAGGCCGCGGCTGCCTGAAAGGACTGAAAAGTAATCAAAATGATTTCTTGTCGTATTTCATGTTTTCCACAGAGGAAGAGATCAGCAACATGAGGAAAGAGCTGGAGAAGTATGGCATCCAGATGCCTGCTTTCAGCAAGATTGGAGGCATCCTGGCCAATGAGCTTTCAGTAGATGAAGCCGCATGTGAGGTTTATATTTAAATGTAGGAGTTCAGTTTAATTTATTTTACCCTCATTCTCAGCATCACATTTTGTGTATGTTTGGTTTATATTCACAGTACATGCTGCCGTCTTTGCCATTAATGAGGCCATAGACAAAGGTCATGCAGAAAGCACAATGACAGCTCTGAGGAACCCTAACGCTTTACTGAGAAGCACAGAGAAAGCACTGGCTCAGGCTTACCAGGACACACTGAGCAAAGCCAAGAGGAAGAAGGAGGATCAGGCCTCAGGGCGGGTAAGCTGGATCTTTAATTTAAACATTTTGTTGAATTACAAAAGTTTGTGGTTTATAACATTTGTCTAATTAATTATTTATTTTAAATAAGGCTGTGAGATATCAAAATAAAACCTAATGTTGCATGCAAAGCAAGTTTGTTTATGGTTTATTTTGAAACCTCCTTTCAAACGAGCTCCAGCATTCCTCTACTTGTGAAATCAGCAGGAATTTGATTAAAAACTAACAGGGAATGAGTCTGACCTGTTAAATGCTGACGTCCTTTAACACTCCTTTCACAGTCTGCTGACTCCAGTATCACCTGATCTGCTCATGTTGACTCAAGTGGATGGTCATTTAGTTGTGTGTGCTCATCTAAAGCTGTGTGAACACTGCTCAGGAATTCATTTGTTAAGTTAAAACTGCAGCCCACAACTAATTTTGGTTAAACATTGCCCAAAATTAATTTTTGAGTTAGTACATAATAAGCCGGTGTTCAAGCTATCAGCATACCTTAGCCTTTAACAATCAAGTTTTCTAACTTTAGTGGAATTGGTAGATTTTCTTTGCTAATAAAAGCTTGCTGCCATTCATCTTTGTGCAAGAAGGTCGCTGGTTCGAGCCTCGGCTGGGTCAGTTGGCATTTCAGTGTGGTATTTGCATGTTCTCCCCGTGGTTGCGTGGGTTTCCTCCGGGTGCTCCGGTTTCCCCCCACAGTCCAAAGGTGGTATAGGTGAATTGTGTAAGCTAAATTGTCCGTAGTGTATGAGTGTGAATGAGTGTGTATGGATGTTTCCCAGAGATGGGTTGCAGCTGGAAGGGCATCCGCTGCGTAAAACAAATGCTGGATAAGTTGGCGGTTCATTTCGCTGTGGTGACCCCGGATTAATAAAGGGACTAAGCCGAAAAGAAAATTAATTAATGAATAAATTAATAAATAAATAAATCCATAAAGTTTCTGTCAAGTTGTTAGAGAGGCTGACCTGAGGTTTTGGTAACCTACTGTAATAACCAACAGTAAAGGATTTATTCAACAATAGTAATAATAATATTAATCGATTTGCATTAAAGAGCCCCTATTATGCATTATAAAAGGTCATATTTTGGTTTTTCAAACAACATGCTGATGTGCATGCAAGATCAAAAAGGTTTCCTTGTCTTACAATATGCAATTATTCTTACCTAATTATCTCAGCGACTCCCATATGATTTCTTCAGAGGTTCATTTGTTGCCAAACCCCTCCTTAGCACGAAACTAATCTGCGCTGATTGGTCCGATGACCCAGTCTGTTGTGATCGGCTGACTGCGTTCAACGTGAGACGGAGAGAAACGCCCAGCATGGTTAAGTAGTCAGAGCACAGAGTATATGTGTGAAGCCAATGCAGGAATGCATTAAAGCAATGCAGTTAAAGACTAGCATATTCCTTAATCCAATAATAATCCATTAATAACAATGACACACATTCAGTATTAATCCACACAGTGGCAAAAGTTGAACTATTTTGAAAATTGCCCCCCGCGTTCGTGTTCGGAACAGCTGATGGTGGTCATCGCAACAAACAGCAGGATATCAAGAGCACAAAATGCAGTTAAATCGGTAAAGAAAGAATCATGTGTCGCATTTTCAACATGATTTTGGACACCATTTTTAAATAGTCTATAAAGATTTAACCTGAGAGATACATTACAAACACTGATCTATAATAGACAAGAGATTACAAGCCACACGGAGTCATTACAAGTTACAATACACATTTTGCAAACTACAGAAAACGAGGCAGCCATTTTAATCACACTTCACATTGTGTAGGAAGAAGAAAGATGTGGATAAAGAAAAAAATGGTCCATACAAACTATGTAACAGTTCAATCAATCATCAGAAAAATGACAGGAACATACACAGAAGTAGGTTTATTTCCCACAGACGCATATCTAGCCATCTCTCAGTGATAGTAATCTTCACGTCATTATCAGTCTCATGACCCCCCGTACTCTGCCAGTTTCTAAAGGGAAAAGCAAGTTTACGTTTTACCGGATCCGACCGTTTTACCGGATGTCGATACGAACAGGCAAAAGATACGGACGATCGACGAATCATTTAAACGACTCTGAGTCAAATCTTTTATTTAAAAAAATCTATATATTTAAACATGGTGCATGGTCAGATTTAACCCTCAGCTTGATGTTTTCATTCACTTAGTGATGTGTTACACACTGTGTGAAAGGTCATTTCCAAAACCCCATAATAGGATAATACCCTTTTTTGCTGTTCATAAAAGTCCAAAACGAACTCAGGTGAGCGTTAAAACAATTGAAAATTAATGAATTTATATTAAAGTTTTTACATTTCATCACTCATTTCACATGTGATACATGAAAATTCATGTCTATGCACCATGGGTGTATATTCTGCATCATATCTGCATATGCACAAAAGGACAACATCTAGTGGTGTATATCGAACAATTCTCATTTCATTCATTCATTCTCATCTCAATTCAACATCACTTTCTTTATATGAATTTCAAATCATTTGATAATAAGAGATTCAATTAGAGTTTGTATATATAATAAAAACACGGTCACACAGTGTTGATGTTGTTAACAGTAACAATGTGAGAACAGGGTATAACAATTATTATCATTTGTATGCATTTATGTTATATGAAATATACAATTGTTTGATTTAGTCCTAATAGGAAAAGAGATGTATTGTAATGGTTTATTGGTCTCGGTTGGTCACAGCAAAAACGGCAGACATGTTGATTTCTTGTTCAGATTACATTTTCTAGTGAAAGTAGTTTTTGCGTAAAAATTCCAAGTGACTGCTCAATGCTTATTTTATGTCTTGTGCAAGACTTATATCAATCATTCACAGATTTTCCTTTGTTTGTTTTTATTTAAATGAACCTTGGTTGTGATATGTTAAATGTTTTTTTTTAGCGGTCGTCTGTTGCAACTGAAGAGAGAGATGTGTATGAAGAATTACTGACCCAGCAGGAGATTCAGAGCAATGTTGACCTCGTCAACAGTAAGTGTAAATTCATCTGTGCACTGAGATGGTTGGGCTGAGACCACTTATAAAAGTCTGTTATCAATCAATCAATCAATCAATCAATCAATCAATCAATCAATCAATCAATCAATCAATCAATCAACCAACCAACCAACCAACCAGTCAGTCAGTCAGTCAGTCAGTCAGTCAGTTAGTCAGTCAGTCAATCAACCAACCAATGAATTTATGAAATATAAATGTTTTTTCTCATTTTATTTAATGAAAAAATATTTCACGACATGCCTTGCAATTTGTTGTAGCTTTATGGGATAGTAGGCTGAAGTTATTTCTAGATTTTCTTTGAATTATAAATAATTTTAATTGATAATCATGTATTTCTCTTTAGCATCATCTGCCATTCAGCGGCTCCACCAGGCTCTGGATGCTGACGATCAGACGGCTCTTCTGGCCAGTCTTAAGTTGCCTGCTCTCGGTCTTGTGGGAGTCACTGATGAAAACGCCTGCTTCTACCTGGAGCACTTCACATCTTACAGGCAGCACAAAGTAAAGGCTTTCCATTCCAGCTGAGGCTTCTGTACAGTTTTGGTCAAATGAGTGTTATGAGCATGTTTATGTTGTGTGTATGTAGGATGCAGGATCAGGCTCTCAGCTGGAGAAAGAAGAGATTCAGAGGGTCATCACCTCCTGTAATGAGTTCGCAGAGGCAGAGAAACGAAGTATGTCGAATCTATACATTTAACCTCCACAGGCTTATAATGTGCTTATGTCTTCTGTGGATAATGATGATACACGTCTCCTCATGGCCATTTTAGATGTTGTTTTATTCAGACTAATAGTTCAATGAAAAGTATTGTTTTCTTATTAGATTAACGCAATGTCTGTGTGTCTGCATTTCTGTAATTTTGACTGCTTGAGTATATATTGTTTTTGTATATACAGTGGGCGAAAAAAGTATTCAACACGTCATGTTTTTTTTTTTTTTTTTTTTTTATGGAAACATATTTTGAAGGACCTGTTGACATAGAATTGAACCAGATTTTGGTAAAACCCAAACAAAACATAAAATTATAACAAAACAAAAAAAATCTGAAAAAAATGTGTTTAGTAACAATGGAATGACATAAGAAGAAAGTTCTGAACTACTAAAATGTGTTTAATACTTTATAGAAAAGGCTTTTTGGGATTTGGCAGCTTAAAGACAATTAAGGAAGAGAATTAAGGTGTGATTTTCTTCACAGACTTCAACAGAATGTAAAAATCTTGATAGTTCTGTGGGTTTCATCTATCAAATCTGAGCTTTATTTTGTATTTTCTACTGGATTCAAGTGAGGTGATTGGCTGGCCCGCTCTAAAGCTTGATTTTCTTTCTCTGAGGCCGTTTGAGAGTGTTACGTCCCTTTCTGTGACTTTTTAATGGCCAGTTGTAATTATTGCTGCTATTTACAATAGGTGAGGAACAACAAGACACAAAAGTGCTATTAAAGTGAACTTGTTTATTATAACTATTTAACAACTATTTTTTACAAATTATTAATTTAACAAAATTTAACAGACATAAGGAGGACAAAGGGAAGGGACTGTGCCAAACTAAAGAAAAGAATAACTAACTAACCCATTGAACTCTTCCCTTAAAACTACAGAAATAAAAAGAAAAAGTAAACCTTCAATGTCCGAGCTGTCGTATCTTACCTACTCTTTTTTTCCAAAGCAAAACTTACAAATGTGGCACAAATCCGTAACCTAGTGTGTATAATTAAAGTAATGCTGCGTGTGCGCAATGTACATCACGTGACAGATCTTACCTATTCCCTCTCCTCCGTCTAGAATAATAGACAGATAAGATGTTCCCACTCTAATTCTCAAAAGTTTGAGACAAAAACGTTTTAATTTACATGGCAAACGAAGCACACCAACAAAAGTTAAACAAACACTAATGGTTCAAAGCAAAAAGGGAAAGAAACATACGCAGGAATCAAATGTCAAACACAGCTCAAGCTCAAGAAACGCCGGCTATCCCAAACTGATGAGGCGTTTTCCTTATATAGCGTCCCACCATCCTGCAGCGCAATGATTGGAGCTCTTCTCAATTGCGTCATCGCATGTCAGTCCGTGTCCCGAATGACTGACATCCAACACAGCCAACCTGCGGATCCTATAAACACAAAACGAAACCAGCAAAAGCGAAACAACAGTCCCCAAACTGTATAACGTCATAAACGTAACAGAGTTTCATTGGTTGTGTTTTGGATCATTGTTTTGCAGAATTTTCCACCCTGGTTTCATCTTCATTTTCCTGATAATGTAGATGTTGGACTGAAGCAGCTGATATTAATTTACAATGACGAAGGGCAGAGGGTGGCTAAAAAACTTAGAGAGATTTCACTGAGAAGCTGCTATCTGGGCTTTCACTGCCTTTCTACACCTCCATTTCTTCAAGTGTTTAATACTTTTTCACTGCGTCATTTCATTTAATTACAAAAAAGTTAAATTGTAAACTAATTAATATTGCTTTCTTTGCATATATGGATTTCTTTAGTTGTTACCAACATCTGGTGAAAAATTTAAGTCAAATGCACCTATAAAAATCTGTTTTCTGAGATAAATAGTGACGTGTTTATTACTTATTTCCCCCACTGTATGAATTTTCAAAATGTATTTATTGCTGTTCTTTGTGTAAATGCATCTAAACATATTTTGAAAATTATTTTTAAAAAACTTGTTGGTTACTTAAGCAATGTGTTCACTAATAGGGATTCATTCAAATGTTTATATAAAATACAATTCTGGCTAATAGTAGAATTGAAATTTAAACTAATTGATACAATTGAATATGTTCACTATTATAGGTTGGATTTTAGCTTTCATTAGAAAAAGAATACAAGTATTACAATGATTCAAATAAAAAGTAAAGAAAAATAGTAAGGAATATTTGATCGGAACACATTTCATCTGGCTTATTATCTGATTTCAAGCTCACCCCATTGCTTCTTCATTTTTCTGTGCCTTTTTGTATGCTGGCTAATTTGTAAGTTGTACCCTAAACATGTTCTTTATTGATGTATATTTATTTCCGATGATGGAAATGAATGAAAACAACACAAATATACTTTCATGACCATTTACCTTTTCTCAAATGTAGTACAATGTTTTAAGTTCATATATGAAGTAGTTGAAAATCCACCAATTACAAATTAGAACAAATCCTAAGCCCATTTGTTATTTTTTTTCTAGACTTACAATGCTAGAACTTTAGCTGTAAGTGGGCATTAGATGATAGCTACGGTAATCTAAATGATCAAAAAATATACATGATAATTGAGTATGCATAATTCAATATACCTTATCGTTGAATAAAGATCCAGCGTCAGCTGATAGTGGTTAATTAAAATAAAATAATTAAAAAAAAATCTTTTAACTGAGTTGCTACCAGTATACATTTAAGGTGTGTCCCAAATCGCATACTTATGCACTATTCTACAGCATTTTGTAGTATAAATAGTGTAAGTAGTGCGTTCACACTGAAAACTCTAAAACTTAAAATAATAAGTGCACTTTAATTACCCGGATAATGCATTCATTCAATTGGTAAATTTAAGTGTGTATTGATGGACACTTCACGCACTCAACGACCGCAGCTTTGCGCTGGTAACGGAAGGGGCGGAGCTATCATGTTGGATAACTGTTTATTTTGGATTGTGAAAGCAAAATTCTCCTACAACAGTGATTATAGCGCCTCCTGATGGTGAATGCGGTTATACTCATGCCAGGTATTATTTGGTATTTTGGTCATTTATTTCACTGATTTGGCAACTGTCAAACGTCATCAGGGAAACGGTTTGAACTTCTGTTTAGTAAAAAAAGCTATTAGTGTTTCATTTGGGACAGCACTACATACTATGCTGTTGAGTGTGTAAGTGCATGAGTACATAGTGCATCAGTGCACAGTGTATAGTGTGTCATTTGGGACGCAGCTTTAGTTTTTTTTCTTCATTACAACTGTTTATGCCTTTTTCTGATACGATTATTGTGCTCTTGATGGCCACAGAGCAGGAGGCAGTTGTTGCGATAAATTCCGCTATTCGGCGAGGGGTCCCTGAAGAGACCGTGGAGGAGCTGCTGAATCCAGAGGCCCAGATGCCCATCGTCTACCACACTGCTGCCAGTCTGTACCAGGCCGAGCTCTTCAGCCTGCAGCTGGGTTCCAAGGTCAGCTAAGGAACCCTCATATTTCATGCTTGGCTTACTCATTTCTTGACTTTAAAATTCAGCTTTTAATTGTCATCTCGTATCAGAACAAGGCCGGTCTTTCACATGAGGAGCTGTGTGTAGCTGTGGAGATGCTGTCTGCTGTTTCAGTGTTAAATGAAGTGCTGGACACTAAAGACTCAGTGGCCGTCATCGAGCAGCTCAGTGACTCTCCACTGGGCTTCAGTGGTATGGATGCTGACAACTTACAGAGGTACTGAGACAATACTGGACAATTGACACAACTTAGGTACTCTTCAGCCCTATGAAAATTCAAAAACCACTTAAAAGGAGTTAAAATTAACCTGATTTTGCTCTTTTGTCTAGTCAGAGTAAATAGCTGGATTATTTTACTTGCTCACTTTCTGTGGTCTTTGGGTTACCAGGTTTATAATGCTAGGATCAATGTCTATTAAGAAACGATTCAGCTTTAATTTTGTATTAACAATAAAAGAAAGCATTTGGTTACCTCAAGATGTTATGGTAGTAGACTAAAACAATGTAACCCACGACTTCATAATTTTTCACAAAATTGTGTTTTTTTAAAGAGCCCAGTTGTGTTTGGTAGAAAAGCGTGATCCTGGCAACACTGGATGCACTGATCTTGATTGTTCATGGCCAAATCTGATGCAGTTTTTTTGTTACAAGAGAATGGTCAGAATTCAATACTGATGTCCGATTTTTGATTTTTAAAAGAAAAAAAGTAAATAAAAATAGATTATTCCTAATTGTTACGTCCCGACCAGTCTAGGGTTGGCAAGAACTATAACAAAAGTGTAAATAAAATTATTTATAATAAATTTAGGGTATTTCCCCTTCTCCTGTCCCAGTTCACAATAATCACAACCAGTTTAACAATGAATACTTAGATTTATTTCTCTGTCACAAAAACAATCAGAAGCATCTCTTCGGAAGGGAATCCAGGCCAAAATAACAAACAAAAAGACAGCTAACTTGCGGGTATATAACTCTAACTTACCTGCTAAAACAAAGAAACCCAAACAAAATTACAATGAA
>CAIGQQ010038283.1:2354293-2369453 GCA_903798035.1 Danio albolineatus
AATGTGGAAAAGTACAAATTAAATTAAATTTAATATATATATCTATACATACACCTTTGGAACGGTATAGCAGAAAATTTTGCCGGTTTTAAAACCTTGACTTTTCCACACCGCCAGGATACCTTGAAAATAGACTACTTAGACCTGGTATGGAAAAAAAGAGAATTTAAAACTTTCTTTTAAAAGGTTTTGAGTGTTTAAGTAAAATTGTAGTATTTGCTTTGTTCTATAAATTTAATTTAATTTGTAATTTTGAGCATTTTTTAAATTTAGAGCTAGAAATGACAGTTGATGGATGGATAAAAATCAGGATTATTACAGCAAATATTGCTTCCTAATAGTGGTAAATAAATACATTATTGTGCTTTCTAAAAAGGAATAAATATATTCAAGCACTTAACCATAAATCTAAATCCAAATCCAATTACCAAGTGGATATTAGCTTGGAAAATCTGAAAACCATTGGTTGTGGAAATTGTACACAATTAGGAATTTTGAAACCAAGTCGACAGACCAATTAAATTAAAGATGGAATTTAGTCTGACTTAGGAATGGGCCGGTATAAGATTTTGACGGTATGATAACCTTGGGTAAAAATATCACGGTTTCATGGTATGACGCTATTGTGTTTACTGCTCTAAAATATATTCTTTTTAAATGTCTGGCTAAAAACAAAACCTTTTTCCCCTTTGAACACAATATATTTTATTTTCAGAAGCATTCAAAATATTTTGGGGCATCATTAACTTCTGTTGTCTTCATTAGTTTCAAAAACACTGATGTCTTTGCAATTTACACCTAAAAAAAAAAAAAAAATGTAAATAAAAAAATCTGACACATAGCTTAGGAACGGTATAGCAGACACACGGCGGTATAAAAACCTTGACTTTTCCAAACCACGGTATACCTTGAAAAAGGTTATTGCCCCATGCCTAGTCTAAGGATGTTTCACTTGCTTTATTTACTTTTACGTGCTTTACTTTCGGTTTACAGTACATTATAGGCACAGATGGTCCAGATTCATTACATATGGCAAACATTAACAATTAGATTTATTTTTATAAAATAAAAAGAAATAAAAACACATTTAATAATAATGAAAACTAACTTTTATTTGATTAAACTGATTCATTCATTAAAAAAATATGATATATCATACTGTATTTATATTTATTGCAGTCTGTTTTAATTTGTTGTGGTTGTTTTGTTCTCTAGCTATAACTCATTTACTTGTTGTTCTCACTGTAATGTACAAAAAAATGATATAGCACCATTTTTATGTTCTATATTTGTTCACACTGTATTCAGCAAATAATTAGTTTTAGATGATAGAACAATCACTAGATCTACTAACATTTTCACAGTCATTCAAGATGACTACAGTCACTGAAACTAAAAAGAGTGAAGTCATTCTTACGGTCAAAGTAAGCTTTTCCCCCACAAAATCTTCAGTCTGTGTCTACATTTGATCTCAAACTTGTTTTAACTATTAGAGAAAAGTGGTCTTACCTGTATCTTGAAGTGAGTCCTCAAAGAGTAACGTTAATAGCAGCGGCACAAACACTCTCCACATGTTTAAAAGATTTTTTCCAGCTACGTTTTACAAAGTGTCACTCAGCACGGTGAATATGAACTTCAAGAGCGTCTTCTGAGGATCAATCATACATCTAGACTAAAGACTGTTTAGTAGGGAGTTAGGGCTGAAGGGCGTGATGAGTAGATGGTTTCCTGTCAGCGGCTGAGGGAGTCTGGATTCAGAACTGCTCAGAGCTCATGTTTCAGGCATGTCAGGAAACGCTACGTGACGTGAAACTTCCTCCCAGTGCTTCCAATTTACAGAGCAAACTATTTACAAACATGTGTCTGCAAATGGCTCCTAACTACCATGCAGGAATGTTTTGATGATGTTCAGGAACTGCCTACTGTTTAACTCCAGTCTGTCACATTATATTATTGGAAACAGCTAACTTTTCTTTCTTTCTTTCTTTCTTTTGTTCGTTCGTTCGTTCGTTCTTTCTTTATTTCTTTTTTTCTTTCGTTCGTTCTTTCTATCTTTCGTTCGTTCTTTCTCTTTCTTTCTTTCTTTCTTTTTTTCTTTCTTTCTTTCGTTCGTTCGTTCTCTTTTTTTCTTTCTTTCTTTCTTTCTTTCTTTCTTTCTTTCTTTCTTTCTTTCTTTCTTTCTTTCTCTTTCTTTCTTTCTTTCTTTTCTTTTTTTCTTTCTTTCTTTCGTACGTTCTTTCTTTCTTTCTTTCTTTCTTTCTTTCTTTCTTTCTTTCTTTCTTTTTTCTTTCTTTCTTTCATTCGTTCTTTCTCTTTCTTTCTTTCTTTCTTTCTTTCTTTCTTTTTCTTTCTTTCTTTTTTTTCTTTCTTTCTTTCTTTCTTTCTTTCGTTCGTTCGTTTGTTCTTTCTTTATTTCTCTCGTTTGTTCTTTCTTTCTTTCGTTTGTTCTTTTGTTCTTTTTTCTTCTAGAATGTTTTAATTTCCTTGTTACAATGGGAATTTGTTTGAAGCAGTAAAACAAAATAGACTATGAATACTTTTTACCTTTAGGCAATACTGTATTTACAGTATTACAGTAATTCAGTATTACTTGGGTAATACTTCAATTCATGATGAGCATGCCAGTGGTCATAATTCATGTGTTATTATTCAGTGTTTCTTTTATATATATTTTTGAAAATCTTTGCTCTTAGTATTCTAAATAGTGTTCAGGTAGCTGTGAAAATAACTGCTAGGAGTGTAACAGATCACGGATGATCTGTGATTTGAATAAATAAAAAAAACATACAAAAAGTACCGATAAGAGAACCGTAAAAGTACCGAACTAATAAGTGGTATTGATAAAAGTAGTAGTACCATTAAAACCTTAAAAATACCCATCACTAAGTAGTAACAGTGAATTTTTCACAGTACTGGATATTTTACAATTAATTGTTATTCAGCAGGTTATTTCTTCATTTTTAAAAAAAATTAAATTACAGGTTCTAAGTTCTGTTTGTTGAAACTAAACATCTCTTGCAGTACTGTTTTTGTAATAAATGGAAAGCAAATTACATTTGTCTCCTCCCTTTTTGGCTGATCCGAAAATTGTCCAATCGTTACTAAAAAACATGATTCGAACCCTGAACATTGTGATCCGAACACCATTACTAACTGCTGTTTAAAATAAGACGTTTCCCAAAGAGAACCTTCCTGATTGACCTGTATGGGTAGATTGTTGTTTTGCTGTGTAATAGTGTGCTTGTACTGAGTGTGTGTTGACGTTAACAGAGCTCTGGGGATGAATCTGCTGTGCTGTGGCTGGACCAGATCCAGGAGGCCATTCACACTGCCAACCAGGACCAGGAAGATGCGCTCAGATGTAAGTGTCTAACCAAATGTTTTTCTTGTAAATGGTCAAATCACTGATATATAGAAATTATTAATAAAAATTGCGTAACAATTGGATTAGTTTAGGTCACAATTCATGCTATTAACTACTGTCTTATTACCTGTGTATTATTAAGATATTAACTGTTCATTAGTACTTATAAACTATGGTCTGTTTCTGCATGTCTAATCCTACCCAAAGCCTAAACCAAACTACTACCTTACTAACTATTAATAAACAGCTAATTAGTAGTTTTTTAAGCTAGTAGTGTTAGTTAATGGTTTATTAATACTGTGAATAGTGACCTAAACTAAAGTGTTACCAGAAATTGAATTATACAGCATTTACAGAAAAAAATATTTATTCTGAACAATCTTGGATAATTTTTATTTTGGTGAACTGTCCCTTTTATAGAGATAATACAACATATTGAGTTTGACATATAAACTATTTTGCAATACGTACAGACTACTGTAAATCATAGAAAATGTGTTAACTGTATATTATATACTAGGAGTGTGATGAAATTTTGGGCTAGGAGACGTGACGCAATTTCTCGTCGTGGTGAAAAGTTGTCTGGTGAGTTGTGATGTTATGATGGAGCATGAAGATGAATTTAGCACTGAAGATTGGAGGCAGGTTTGGATTTGAACCACTAATCAAGTGCTTTGCACACACCTTGCAACCTGGTCTGCCTCGGTGTTGCGCATGACTTGTTTGCTTAGACAGGTATGACGTAACCGTTTTTTTCACCGGAGCTTAATGGTTACCGTGTCCTAAAGCAAAGGCTGCTACAACTGCAGCCACACAAATGAATCATGTGATGGAATAGCACTTTAGATATGCTTAAAGTCATAATCGTCGTAAACACAAATCAAGAGAAGACGTGAAATAGTTCTATTTTCAACCCAGGCTCATTCTGAGAACGTGGTCCTGAGTACGTTTCTGGAGGCTGCGGAATACGTCCTGTGAGGTACGTCCTTTTTGCACTTTTTGTTTTCGCAAATCCACGAGAGGCCACTGCGGATGCTTTTTGAGATCTCAAATATCTCTCGCGAGTGGCGTTCAAGCCCTGCTGTTCTCGCGTAAACCCACCAGAGGCCGCTGTCGGCTGACTGTTTGACTGGCTGACTGAATGACACCCTCCCCCTTCCCTAAACCCAACCAAAATTTTATCGACTGACGCACCCACACACTTCCCTAAACTCAACCAACAACTTTCAAAAAAGCAATCCAGAATTTTAAAAAAACCTAGTCTCATTTTTACCACATTTTCAGACTTTACCACATTCTCACCCTGTTATTTACTGGTTTATTACATTATTTGGATTCTGTTTTTGTGATTCTGCTTTCTGAAAGCACTCCTCACTGGACTCGAACCCTGTCATCATGGTCAACTCCTCTCTGCATCTTGAGTCCGCCAACGAACACGGCGAGCTAACGGGACAAACTGGTTGCAGTGGGAAAGTCGTCCACACGAGGCTAGTGGTCGGCTGGTAAGCGTGAAAAGAAACGGCGTCACACCGCCCCGTAGCATTCGTTTTAAAAAAATGAAACACAGCCATACATACCTCTGACCACGTAATGTGCGGTCTCCAGAAACATTCGTGGGACTACGTTTTCACAATGAGCCTGTGTTGCCTATTTAAGGCCCCGTTTACACTAGTGTGTTTTAGTTTTAAAACGGTGTTTTAGCATGAAAACGATCCACATCCACACTAGCGTTTCACCCAGCGTTTCTGAACATATCTCCATCCACACTACTCCAGCGAAAACGTATATCATGTGACCATTCGCGCACTCTCCAGCGTTTCCAAAACGCTTCATTTTCGGGGCTCGAAAACTCCAGAGTAGTGTGGACGGATGGCATAACCGTAGGTTTAAAACTAAAACGCATTAGTGTAAATGGGGCCTTAGTCTCATTATTGAAGTGCAGTACAGGTATGTAGACTCTGTAATCAAACTATTACCGTCATGTAGGACTTTTAGCCACATCTTGTGATAGGATAAGCCATACACGCACGACTGTTTCACACTATTCTCTGCACCTACCGAGTCAGTAACACACACATATCTTCCGAGTGCGCACAGACACACAGTAAACTCTTGGAGACACACCCCTCATCATCCTCATCATTTATGCCGTCTGGAAAGTTTTCTTTTCATTCGACGTGCAGTATCTAAGTCCATTAAAACAGCTCTCTCCTATCAGTCCATACTCACATCCTGCAGCTCAGACTTTGTCCTGTCAGTAGACTTTATAGCTAAATATTTTGCAGGGTTTGCATGTCCTTTATGGCATAATTCATTTAAATAGAAGTAAAAAAACATTCATTACAATTCTATTTGAAAAAGTACCTAAATTGTTTTGCATTTTGTGATTTTTTTTTTTTAGTTGACAAAAAATTTATTTTGCATTCATATATTAGCAAATATTTTGCTAATATTTAGAATTATATAAACACTTATTTCCATTCATTTTCCATTATCTTTACAGCATAGAATTCATTAAAATAGAAGTAAAATAACATTTATTAAAAAAAGCTCATAAATAGTTTTGCATTTTGAAATTTTTTACAGTTGAATAAAATATTTTTTTCCATTCATATATTTAGGATTCCAAAAAATCTTAGCTGCGTCCCAATTGACACACTTTGCACTTATGCACTATGTACTTATGCACTTACTCACTCAACAGTAAAGTATATGTATGTAGTGCTGTCCCAAATGGAGCACTAATGGCTTTTTTACTAAGCGGAAGTTCAAACGGTTTCCCAGACGATGTTTGACAGTTGCCAAATTAATGAAATAAATGACCAAAATACCAAATAATACCTGGCATGAGTATAACCGCATTCCCAGCGGGAGGCGCTATAATCACTCTCATAGGACAATTTTGCCTTCACAGTCCAAAATAAATAGTTATCCAACATGTGTGCCCAATAGCTCCGCCCCTTCCGTTACGTGAGCAAAGCTGCGGTCGTTGAGTGTGTGAAGTGTCCATCATTACACACTACATTTTACCGGTGGAATGAGTGCATCATCCGGGTAATTAAAGTGCACTTGTTATTTTTAGAGTTTTCACTGTGAACGCACTACTTACACTATTTATACTACAAAATGGTGTGTGTAGTATGTGATTTGGGACACAGCTCTTGTGTCTTCTATAAAAATCCTGAGTCTTGTTCTCGTCTCATGGAGTAAGTGTCTCATCAAACCCCTATTATATACATGTCAAACCTGATTATAATATAGTCTGTATGAAATTGTGACTAATGAAATATAATTTATGCTTTTACTGTATGAAGAACTTGGAAATATGAAATAATACTCTGGAAAAAAAACTTGCTACTAAAATACAAGACGACAACAAAGGCTTGTAGCCAATTGTATACAACAGGTTGCGTAGTAACATTTTGATTACCTTAATGATTTAGAGTTATTAGGCACGATGACTATGATTCAGTCTGGTTTTCATGGTTAAATGATTGTTCGGTTTGATGGCCATGTTGTTTCAGTGGCAGCGGCAGTGGCAGACATTAACAGGGCAGTATGTGAGGGAGATGAGAAAGCCACGCTGTCTGCTCTACAGTGCCCTGATGCTGGCCTTCGAGCAGTAATGTCTGAATGTGCTCAAATCTACCAGAGCCAACTTCACCAGTTACAGAGCACTCAGACACAACAAGGTAACTCTGTCTTAACTTTTGTTATTTGCTACACTCCCTTATTAAATATGATTTATTCTACAATTAGCAGCGTATTATATGTAGCTTTATTAAGTCCAGCCTTGTGTATATTTCATGTTTGGAATTAACAAACCATCTATTTCAAGAGACATGCCAATGGGAATGTATAATACTAATAACGATATTTTTGTTTATTTGCAAAAACAGATTATTATTTTTTTGGCCATTTTCAGATGTCATTTTCTATGTTGTGTTATTAAAACATTTATGGATATGACTAAAAATGTAGTGTTTTCAGAAATGAGCAGTTGTTAGATATTAAATATAAATTTAATTATTGAACAGACACTTTAATCCGAAGAAACTTGTAAATTAAAATAATAATAATAATGATAATAATAATAAAAACATAATTTAAAGAAAATACTAAAACTGCAGTGTTTTCAGAAATCATGCTTTTAGATGAAGTGTACAAATGAAAAAAAAATTATAGTCAGAAAAAATATAGAAAAATAGATAGGATTGTTAGTTTTAGGTCATCAAGCTATTTTTACATAATTAGATATATAAGATAAACAATATAGGGAATAGATTGAGAGTGTTAGTAATAGGAGTGATGACAAAAAAAAATTAAAAAAAATAAATAAAATAAGATCACTACCTACTCA
The DNA here is from genome assembly GCA_903798035.1 of Danio albolineatus. NCBI lineage: Eukaryota > Metazoa > Chordata > Actinopteri > Cypriniformes > Danionidae > Danio > Danio albolineatus. Next base: position 2,362,018 of record CAIGQQ010038283.1, read on the forward strand.
GTTGTCAACACGGACAATAGAAAGCAATAACAATCAACAAAACAGCAATAGCATGTACAGTAAGTGCTAAAGCCTGTGACTAGACCCAGTTAATCAGAACAAAGTTTTATTGTAAGAGTTAGACTAGAGATGACAAAACTAGGGCCCGAGGGCCAAAGTTGGCCAGTGGTAACATTTGATTTGACCCACCATCCTATCTGAGAAGAGAGGGAGAATGATGGAGACGGTCAATTTAAGTATAATGTAACCTTTGTTTGTTTGTTTGTTTTTTTGTTTGTTTGTATGTTTGTTTTATTGTCAAAAATTGAAATTAGATGTTTCAATTAAATTCTGTAAATTAATCAGATTTGGTTTAAATTAACATACTGTCACCCGACAATGCATAGACTTTGGTGAAAAAAATCAAGTCAAAGGCAGATTCTGCTTGACTAGTGTATTCAGCATTTTAATTACAATAGTTTTACTGCATTAGTTAATATCATTTAAAGTAATATTTTCAATTTATTTTGAAATATTATGAAAAAAAAGAAATTAGCCATGGCAAATTTAATGTTATAAAGTTTGGTAAAGTTTGGTTCGGCCCACGGCTCATAATGATATTTGGTTTTTGGCCCTTCATACAATGAAGTTTGGGTACCCCTGTGTTAGACAATTACTTCATATAAATTAATTTATATTAAGTAATTAAGTAAAATTAATATATTTTTTATTTGAAAAACGGTTTCTTGAAAATGACTAAAGGCTAAGCTGATCAGGTCATATAGGGAAGGTCGTTGATATAGTTATTATCATATACATTTTTGTCATCATCATATTAGTTGAAAATATTCCATAGACCTTTCAAACTTCTTCTAAAACCTTTACTAATCATTTTATTATAGTCTAAACCAAATGTAATATTTTCATACTTATGTCATGCTTCCGTTTTCTGTAGGCACCAGTGGCAGTTCATGGGTGCAACACAAGATCAAGGATAAATATGATTACTTTTACAACATTGAAAGCAAAGAAGGGACGTGGGTTGAGCCAGAACATTTTGTCCATGACAACTCACAGCTCAGCAGAGAAGATATACAGGTATGACTTTAGCACAATGTTTTGAGTTGTGTTGACTTGAATTATATGAGCTGTAATTCAGTTGATGTTTTTTTTTTTTTTTTTTTTTTTTTTTTAAATAGAGTGTTTTGAGCAGCGTAACAGCAGAATATAACAGAGAGCAGCTGTGGTTGGCCAATGAGCCGTTTATCGTCCAGCTGCAAGCTCTGATTCGTGGATATCTGGTGAGGCGGGCGCATCAGGACAGAGTGGAGTACTTGCGAAAACAAGAGCCAAGTGTCATCAAACTGCAGGTGCTTAAGTATTAATATAAGTGTTGATTCATAACATCTATCTATCTATCTATCTATCTATCTATCTATCTATCTATCTATCTATCTATCTATCTATCTATCTATCTATCTATCTATCTATCTATCTATCTGTCTATCTGTCTGTCTGTCTGTCTGTCTGTTTCAATTAAATTAAATTCAATTCATCTTTATTTGTATAGCGCTTTTACAATGTAGATTGTGTCAAAGCAGCTTCACATGCATTATAAAAAATTGAAACAGTGTCAGTCCAGTTTTCAGTGTTGAAGTTCAGTTTAGTTCAATTCAGCGTGGTTTAATATTCACTGCTGAGAGCCCAAACACTGAAGAGTAATCCATTGATGCGGAGCCCTACAAGTCCCGAACCATGCAAGCCAGTGGCGACAGCGGCGAAGAAAAAACTTCACCAATTGGCGAAAGTGAAGAATTAAAAAACCTCGTTAGAAACCAGGCTCAGTTGGGGACGACCATTTCTCCTATGGCCAGACGTCTTGTGCAAAGCTGCAGTCTAGGTGCCGGGGCTGGAGAACGCTGGACATGCATCGCGGAGAAACCGATCGAACAATGTGAGGACTCGTCTGTCACTGAGGTCTTACAGGGATCGGTCTCATGCTCTTCACTCCTCAATGACCACCACAGCAGCTGCTCAGGATACGGCCTGGTCCAGGATTATGGAAATGTCGGGAATAATAAAAAAAACAGACTAACATAAGCGCAGATGCCATTCAAATTATAATGTCTTTTGGGAATTGTTCCTGGCTCCGGTTGCCCTAAATAATGCAGACTAACAATCCTTTAGAGGATTTTCTATTCCAACAGCATTTTCGTTTTATGTGTATGCTAATGCAAAGAGATGTGTCTTTAATCTAGTTTACACTAGGCCAGATAAGAGAAAGATCTACCGCCTACAGTTGATTTTGATATTCTGGGAAAAATCAATTGTCTGTCTGTCTGTCTGTCTGTCTGTCTATCTATCCTTTTTCAAACCTTTATCTATCTATCTATCTATCTATCTATCTATCTATCTATCTATCTATCCATCCATCCATCCATCCATCCATCCATCCATCCATCCATCATAAATGATTATAATATATGAAAATGCTTCTATTATAGTGATAATCTCTGGTAATATCTACTACCTGTCAATATTCTGTACTATCACTGTATTATGAATATACTTCTAACTTTTGCTATTGTACTTCTAAAATAATACCAGTAAAAATAGAATCTTTTTTTATTAAACTACCAATACACTACCGATAAACTTCTAACTCCTGCAAATTAAATTTTATACTACTTTGCAACCAATACACTTCTGAGGCTGAGTCATGTCACCACAGCCATATCACCCTGCAGCCCAAAACCGGTAACTCACTGAAACTAAGCAGGGCTGAACCTGGTAGTAGTACCTGGATAGGAAACCACATGGGAAAACTAGGTTGCTGTTGGAAGTGTTAGTGAGGCCAGTCGAAATGCCCCCAGTAAAGTGAAAGGGACACTATATTGCCAGTGAACACCATCTTTTGCATGAGACGTTAAACTGAGGTCCTGACTCTCTTTGGCCATTAAATATCCCATGGCTCTTCTCGTAAAGAGTAGAGGTATAATTCCGGTGTCCTGGATAAACTCCCTGCATTAGCCCTTGTCCATCATGGTCTCCCAATCATCCCCATCCACTCAATTGGCTGTATCACTATCTCTCCACTCCCCCTATAGCATGTGTGTGGAGAGCACACTGGCGCCGTAGTCCTGTCAACTTATATACTACTGTACCAATAAAGCCAATATTCTAAAAAAATACTGTCTAGTGTTAAAAATCTGACTGTTTATTTCATAATTATAGGCATCCTGGAAGGGCTACAAACAGAGAAGTGTCTATAAAGACAGACTAAAGACCTTCCAGGACAGCGCAAACACTGTGGTTAAGGTAATGGAATAATTCATCATCTTTTTCCTCGTTGTTTTGAGATTTAATCTTTAATTAGACACAGCATGAGAACATGTTTTCTCTACAAACTAGTTGCAGTCACTGGTGAAGATGTGGAGAGCCAAACGAAGCTACACAAAGAGACTGCAGTATTTCAGAGATCATGTAAGTCACCACACACACAAACACTTGAACGAGCAATGTCTTCATCATTCCCACTCATGACGTTGAACTTGTGTGTGTGTGTTGTGTTTAGGAGAAAGAAATAGTGAAGATTCAAGCTTTCCTTAAGGCTAACAAAGCAAGAGTTGACTACACAACATTAAGTAAGCAAACTACATTATTATATTCCATGTATTTATGAATTTGCCTCTACAAAATGAGTTTGTTTTTCTGTTTGTTTGATTGATTTTTTTTTTTCAAACAGCCGGTTCTCAGCATCCTCCGCTCTCGGTCGTGCGCAAATTTGTACATTTGCTGGAACAAAGTAGCCTCGATTTACAGGAGGAACAGGATGTGACGCGACTTAGAGAGGAAGTGGTCACTAAGATTCGTGATAATCAGCAGATGGAAAAAGATCTGAATTTGATGGATATTAAGATCGGCCTGTTAGTAAAGAACAGAATCACACTACAGGTAACATTCAAGCTGGGCTCATTTTTGGTACCTTTTGACCAGTGCTTAATTTGTGAATTGCGAGGTCCCGGAACAGATTGGGAGAAAACACAAGCCGAGTACAACAGACTAGACAAGACAGGACTAGTGTCTGGACTCTGCCAGCAAAACAAGAATTTACAAGATCAAAGTGGCAGAATCCTGACAACAGTTGTCTTACCATGTCTAGAATTTTGGGTATAATTTTGCCATTTCAGACTCATATGAAAACACAACTGGAAACGTACCTGACTGTTTTTAGCATGGTTTGACACAAAAAGTGGCTTCTGAATCCTTAACCACCCCGATTTTTTGGTCTGTTTTTCAATGTTGACTCTTTTGGCAGGATGTGGTGTCACACAGCAAAAAGATGAAGAGCAAAAAGAACAAAATGAGTAAAGAAGATCTGGTCATGGGAGAAAAGCAGGGCATCAAAGGCCTGAGCAAAGAGAAGAGGAAAAAACTGGAAGCCTATCAGCATCTCTTCTATCTTTTACAAGTGAGATTATGACATTTAAATACACTCTTAAATACATGTAGAAATACAGCTAAGGAAAAATTCTCAGTTTGACTGCAGTTATGTAATTTACTAGGTGTATTCTATGAAGCATTATGATAGATTTTTTTGCAAATTTCAAAGAAAAATGTTGTAAATTAGAGAGACGTTTGATCAAAATATGTGATTTTTGTTTGTTATGATTGAAAAATAGCTCTTATGGAGTTAAAATATTAGATTTGTTTTCTAAAAATGAATAGAAATGTCTGAAAACATAAAACTTTTTTAAATGCTTGTCTGCAAGGCTTGACATTAACTTTTTTGATCACTAGCCACTGAGGCTAGTAGTTTTCCAACTTTACTAGCCACTCGCCATTTTCACTAGCCAAAGTTTTGTTGTTGGCGAAAGTATATTTTATATGCATAAATTTGACTTTGACATGCTAAAATTACTTGATCTAAACTATGTGTTATGTCCACATGCCTCATTAACTTTTTGTTTTTTTAATTTCATATGACTTTTTAGAGCTCAACACTTAAGGATTTACCATTTTTTCTCTGGCCACATTAAACTAATTATTCCCTTGCCACAAATAAAAAATATATAATATAGCTGTATATATACAAAATATAGCTGTATACATACTATTTTTATTCAGCAAAAATTTTCTTAAAAACATTGACAATTAAAAAATTATTCTCATTTATCTAAAACAATACACAGTAGTTTGTCCAGACTAAGGGTCCCAGATCATCAGGTAACTATAGATTAATGGATAGTTAATCTCCTTTTAAAACAATGTTATTGTAAAGGATGATAATTAAACAACATTAACAAAAATAACTGAAAGCAAAAGAAAGCAGGTGAAAACCATTCTGTGTGCGATAGTGCAAGGATGATCACTTGCACACGGTTAACGTTTGGCCATTAATAATCTGTTCAAAGAATGGTAAAAGCAAAAACGACAACAGCTGCTGCACACAAAAAAATCTGGAGATCTCTTGCATGAGCACTGCTTTTTTCCAATCTATTTCAAAGAGAAACGATCGCACCAGTTGCGTTTCCTGGCATGGTTGTTTCACGCAAGGAAAAAGGAGCTTTTAAGCACTTGCATGCATCACATCAGCTGTGCCTCGCACACAGCTTCAGTGAGCGAGGAATACCTGAGTGTCTCCGTGCACCTTATCATCCTCTCGTTCGGCATTCACCTGCTTTCTTTTGCTCACTTGAACAGTTCTCAATTGTGGTTCTAAGGTCACATTTGCACTCATATTGATAAACAGTCTTAAACTAAAATTCTAATCTTTATGGATGTGGCAGCTCTGCCAATTTAAAAACGATTTTCAACCAGCCAAAGTGGTTAGTGGTGGTGTCTGTCAAACCCACCCCAGCTGAAATCTACCCGCATTTGGTGGGCTGGCGGGTGTTAATTTCAAGCCCTGCTTGTCAATTTGAAAAAAAAAGAAAACATAATCAATATTTTTACACAATTTAACAAAAAATAAACAAATAAAACCATTCTGAGAAATTTAAAGTTATTTTTTTTATCAATGTAGCTGTGATTTAAAGTTATATGTTACTGCTACATAATTTAATCAACATGTTTTCTTCATTTAATAGACCAATCCCTCATACCTAGCCAAGCTAATCTTCCAGATGCCCCAGAACAAATCTACCAAGTTCATGGACACTGTGATTTTCACGTTATATAACTATGCATCTAACCAGAGGGAAGAGTACTTGCTTCTCAAGCTTTTTGAGTCAGCTCTGCGAGAGGAGATCAAGTAAGAGAAAGAAACTGCAGAGATATTAAGTAACAAATGTCTCCATATCAATATATATGTTCAGAATGTATGTAATACCATCTCTGCGATCGTATCTGACAGATCTAAGGTGGATCATATTCAGGAAATAGTGACAGGGAACCCTACTGTCATCAAGATGGTTTTGAGTTTTTATCGTGGTGCTCGTGGGCAGAACGCTCTCAGGCAGCTTTTGGGACCAGTGGTTAAAGAGATCATCGAGGACAAGAACCTGGGCATCAACACTAACCCTGTAGACATCTACAAGGCCTGGGTCAATCAGCTAGAGACCGCTACAGGAGAAGCCAGGTGCAGACATTTTACTCTTCCACACACACACATACAGTTGAAGTCATAATTTTTAGCCCTCTTGAATTATTAGCCCCCTCTATAATTTTCCCCAATTGATGTTTAACGGAGAACATTTTTTTTTCAACACATTCCTAAACGTAATATTTTTTAAAACTCATTTCTAATAACTGATTTATTTTATCTTTGCCATGATAACAGTAAATAATATTTGACTAGATATTTTTCAAGATACTAGTATTTAGCTTAAGGTCACATTTAAAGGCTTAACTAGGTTCATTAGGCAAGTCAGGGTCATTAGGCAAGTCATTGCATAACAATGATTTGTTCTGTAGACTATCAAAACATAATTGCTTAAGGAGGCTAATATTATTGACCTAAAAGGGTTTTTAAAAAGAACTGCTTTTATTGTAGCCATAATCAATCAAATCAGACTTTTTCCAGAAGAAAAAAATATTTTAGGAAATACTATGAAACAATGTCTTGCTCTGTTAAACATCATTTATGAAATAATTGAAAATGGAAAAAAATGAACTGTATACAGTACAGTTTACAACTGTTATATAACTGTTAAATATTTTTACAGCTAAAGACAAAAATTATTAGCCCTCCTGTAATATTTTACAGGTACATTTCCCCACACACAGTTTTACTCTGAGATCTTTAGTTTTATGAAATATTTTCTAATAACGTATTTCTTTTATCTTTGCCATAATGACAGTACATAATATTTAACTATTTATTTTGCAAGGCACTTGTATTCAGCTTAAAGTGCAGTTCATCATTAGTCATTAAACAGCAGTGGTTTGCTCTGCAGCCAGTTTTTTTTAAGGGCTCTAATAATATCGACCCCAGTAGTTTTAACTTTTTTGTATAT
>CAIGQQ010038283.1:2369853-2385279 GCA_903798035.1 Danio albolineatus
ACTTTAAACTTATACATACAAACATATATAGAATTATAAATTATTATATATATATATATTTTTATATAGTAGATGTGAAATACTTCTAAAAAATTATTGCTCTTTTAAAAATTACTTGGTAAAGGAGGGCTAATAATTTTTCCTTTGACTGCATATACACAGCTATAGAGAAAAAAGAGAAAAGATACTTGATAATTCTTGTTTTTTTTGTATGTATAAGTTTAAAGTTGTGTTTAAGTCAAATGCAATTTTAGTTTTATTGTGTAAACAACCTTTTGTTAATCTGACCAACTGTTGTTTTCTGAAGGAAAAAAAGAAGCTCTGAACTACCCTTTTTATTTGTGATTTTAGTCACATACCTAAGAAATCATATAAATCCAGAGAAAAGGAATATGATCAAGTGGCCTCTCATTTCTTTTTTTTCAGTATTGTGTGTTTATATTTTTGTATATATCTTCCCTTGGCCCCTCTCCAGTTGTATTTACATTTTTTGCTATTTATTTTGACGATCATGCGACACTGGAGTCTGGAGTAATGATGTTGAAAATTCAGCTCTGCCAGTTCCTATCACATATATAATATCAAAAATTGCATTGTAAGATCTATTAAAATGATTTTCCCTCTTCTTTCAAAATGCAGTATACATTTAATTACACAATTTGTATGTTTTATATTTGCATGTAACCTTGGTAAGCCTCACAGACTTGCATGTCTGACATATACCTAATTTTTCCATCCTTCATTTTTTACTTAACTTTAGTTATTACAACTGATGTCTTCATTTCATAGTAAGCTGCCATACGAGGTCACTCCAGAGCAGGCTCTTTCTCACGAGGAAGTCAGGGCTAAACTGGAATCTTCCAATCAGGTGCTCCGTTCTGTCACTGACAAAGTGCTCGGCTCTATCATGTCATCGCTGGACAACATCCCGTAAGCACCCTTCTATTTCACACACTTTTTATTCATGTCACTAATTATTTTTTATCAAATATGCTTATTGTATTATAAAGCAAACCTTCATATTGTGTAACTTGATAGTGTCATTGTGCACCAGGGGGCAGCACAGAATTGGTGGAATCAGTCCAACGCAAGATATGCTTTCACTACATAGTTCTGTGTGGAGTTTTGCTCATCTGTTATTAACCTCTCATTAACTGTGATTTTCATTTCACATCCCCTGTTTTCTTTTGCATGAAGTTACGGCATGAGATATATTGCTAAAGTTCTAAAGGATGCGCTTCATGAGAAATTCCCGGACGCCGCAGAGGATGAACTATTGAAGGTCAGATGCTGAACATTTTAGTGGTACTCCTGCCTACAAATATTTCTTTGGAAATGAGTATTAAAGGAACACCCTACTTTTGGGGGAAATTGGCTCATATCATACATCAATCATACATACTGTATGCCCATAGAGTCAAACAGTTGAGTTTTACCATATTAGAATCTATTCAGCCAATCACTGAGTCTGGCAGGAGCACTTCATGCTTAGCAAAGATCATTGAATCACATTAGCAAATTAGCATCTTGCTCACAAAATATCAAAAAAGAGTTCAGATTAATTTCCTATTTTTGACCCTTCTGTAGTTATATCATGTACTAAGAATGATGGAACGTGAACAGTTGTAATTACGCCAGAATGAGAGTTCATAGTCATGTCAGTGTAAAAAAAAATTTCTTTAGTTTTTACAACTGTTGTCATAAATTCATAGTAAGCTGCCATATGACGTCACTCCAGAGCAAGCTCTTTCGCATGAGGAAGTGAGGGCTAAACTGGAATTGTCCAGTCCAGTCCAGCTGCTTCTGACTGGACTGGACAACACAAGTGATAAACAAGTAAATAAACAGTCTAGACAAGTTTTAATTTCAGTACAATAGATTCTCAGTACAGTACAATAGATTCAAATGATCAAAAGTCTTGTTTTGAATTATTTTTAGTGTGATGTTAATGGTCTAATTTGATTCAATGAGTTAAGCTAAAGTTAAGCTAAAAGTGCTCCGGATTCAAAAATGATCAAATGCAACTCTAAAATGAGCATATTTCTCAAAAAGGGCTCTATTTTAACGATAGAGGCGCAGGCTTAAGTGCATGGCGCAAAAGCATTAAGGGCGTGGTGCATTTGCCATTACATTATACATTATATGCCGCGTTTGCTGTTTACATGGCGGACTTTGTAAGTGGAAAAACTGAAAGCTTCACTGGTGAGAAAACAGTTAAACAAACAATCTGTTCAAGGATAAACGTCACTTTTACTCTTTACTCCTTTAATTTTGTAGATAAGGAAATGGTGTTGTATGCACTCCACTGAAGTCTACATGTTTAATTTAGTTTAAGCGCAAACATTTGTTTCAAAACTATTTCTAAATTCAGTTTTCATTTTCAACAAACGAACAAACGACTTGACTTATTGACTTATGACTTATTCTTATGCCCTATATGTTGATGCATATAACTCCAAAACCCAACAGGTGGACAAATCTTAACTTGTTTTTATTAAAATAAATACAAATATGCATATAATAAATAATATTGCTAATAATAATAACATTATACAAATGCAAATTGTCATAAACGAACTGAAAAAAGGCATGTAGGCATGATGAAGGCATGGAGGCAGTGGTTTTTATATTTATGTAGAAATTAATCATTTTTGTAACATTTTAATCCTTTAATATTTTTTTTTCACATGTACAGATATTTGTGTATTGCTGTACATCGTGTGCGTATTAAGCAATGTGTAAGCGTTTGGACCCGCATAGGTGCCTAACTAACGTGCTCTGCGTGGGACTTTAGACCAGCTTTTAGTTGGTCAAGGGCGCAGTCTATTTCAGTTCATCAAAATAGCAACGTGCCAACAGTTTGCTTTAACACACCTCTATTTTAGACCAGAACGCACATGAGTCCACAAAGTGGCGCAAATGCATTTGCTATTTAAACAACGTGGTGGAATGCATAAAAATGAGGGTTGCGCTGGTCTGAAAATAGCAACAAATCACGCCAAACATGTCTTGCGCCTTGTTAAGCCGGGTGTATGATAGGGCCCAAAGTGTTCCTTTAAGCTGATTTCATGCTTTAAATGTAGATGTAATTTCTTGACGCACCAAACCAAAACAGAATAAAGACCAAATAACCTTTGGACTCAACATTTCAAAAAGAATAGATTAATAAGAAGAATTAAATAATAATTGCTGTCTTCTTCCCTTAGATTGTAGGGACTCTTCTGTATTACCGCTACATGAATCCTGCCATCGTGGCTCCAGATGGCTTTGACATCATTGACATGACAGCAGGAGGGCAGGTTCATTCGGAACAGAGGAGGAATCTGGCGTCCGTGGCTAAGATGCTCCAGCACGCAGCTGCAAATAAACTATTTGAGGACGAGAGCGACCACCTCACCCCCATGAACAGCTACATCTCCCAGACCTACCAGAAGTTCAGGTGAGGAGAACAGAGTTTCACATCAGTATCAGTCTTCACATCAAATGTAGCGAATTTTCTTTATGTGCGAATAAAGCACCGCTTCCATTCCAAGTGTTCAACCGGGGAAACAATGTTAGCTTTTTATTCCTCCATAGTAATTTTTTATAGGCATGGTTACAGTTTATTCCTATTTTGAGGCTTTGTTTTTATGCAATAAAACATGGTATAGGAATAGGTTGATGGAAGGTAGCAGGGTGTTCATTCATTCATTCATTTTCTTTTCGGCTTAGTCCCTTTATTAATCCGGGGTCGCCACAGCGGAATGAACCGCCAACTTATCCGGCATTTGTTTTACGCAGCGGATGCCCTTCCAGCCACAACCCATCTCTGGGAAACACATCCATACATTCTCATTCACACACATACACTACGGACAATTTAGCTTACCCAATTCACCTGTACCGCATGTCTTTGGACTGTGGGGGAAACCGGAGCACCCGGAGGAAACCCACGCAACCACGGGGAGAACATGCAAACTCCACACAGAAATGCCAACTGGCCCAACCGGGACCTGCCCCAACCGGGGATCGAACCAGCGACCTTCTTGCTGTGAGGCGAACGTGCTACTCACGCGCCACCCGGTAGCAGGGTGTATTTCGGAAAATTCTGAACATAGATGTTGATCCTGGAACAATATTACATTCAGCCAATCAGATTTAAGTGATAAGTTTACAGTTTATGCTCATTTTAGGTTTACAATTAGGGTTATGTACATCTACGTTATTGTTATCCAACTATTAATCCCCTCTGGCATTAGGTTTTGTTGTAGGGGTTAGGTATGGTACATTTCAGAACAAAATGGTACATTTTATGGTACATTTTAGAACAAAAATGATGTTCCAGGATCAATGTAGATGTTAATCTAGGATGGTGTCCTAAGGCTGGGCTAGGCAATATGCTTGGACACCAAATCCCCCTCCTCGATCTCTCCTTGCTGCTACATAATGGCCCGTTTCCACTGAGTGGTACTGTACGGTACGGTACGCTTTTAGACAGTGGAAACGGCCTTAAAAGCGTACCGTACCGTACCACTTTTTGGTCACCCTTTGCAAAGGGTCCCAAGGGTACCAAAGAGTGACCAAAAGGCTGAGCTAGATGTGCAGCTGAATGCTATTGGTTCACAGAGATGCGCCATTTGCTCGCGCAACAAGCCAGAAAGAAAACAAAGGACATGTTTAATACACAGCCGAGAGACAATGCTCCGAAATAATATCAGCATATAATAACGAGCCATGGTCGACCCGAGCTTAAACAAACCTTGTCGTCGTCTTGAACAGCCACAAAGCCGAGAGAAGAGCAGATTTGTATGGGTTACGAGCCCATCTAAGCGTGAGTGCGAGTGATTTCGCTTTTTCTCTTGTACTAGCTTGCGCGTCAATATTTGAAATAACAAAGTTCTTAACCTGGACTATTATAAACTCGGAATGACGGAGTTACTCTCTAACGAGAGAATAATGATGGAGAGGCTACATATACAGGTAAAGATAAAAGATACAGATGAGAGTTTTGCACTAACTGAGGGCTATATTTCGTATTGTTTTTAAACCTAAATAAGGCATAAATGTCTGCTGTGTGTAGTTTTTCTTTAATTGGTAACATATCGGAGACTGTGTGGGACTGTATGTGTTCATATATGCTGCATTTATTTATTTATTTGATATAATCGCGGACCGTAGGCTATTTCGCATCATTGATCTGCAGTTATAATCAGATCATGTTCAGTCAGTAATGAACATTTATACAGCAGTGTTTATGTGTATAATAAAGCTTCTGTTTTGTGAGAAGTGCTTCTCGTATGATTTGTGAACGACCCGTACAGCTTTACTGTAAACATTTCCTCAAGCGAAAATGACGTCGACTGAAACTTTCTGTCGTACACCATGCCCACCAAAAGAGGACCCTTTAGCAGTGGAAACGCTAGCCTGATAAAGGTGACCCGTACTGTACCATACTGTACCACTCAGTGGAAACGGGCTATAAGACTCAACCCTGCTTTACACTTGTGGAGAATGACTTTGTGAAAAATGTTTGACCAAGTGGGAGTTGTTCCATGTAATAGAGACTCCTTTCCGAGGTTGTTAGGGCGTACTCACACTGTGTACAGTTGCCTTGAACCGGGCCGAAGCATGCTTGTCCCCCCTTCCGTCTCTCCCGACAGCCTGCACTCTCATTACATTCATGCCTGAGCTTGATTACGTCATCGATGATGCACTGTTCAGTGTAAGAGAAGCGCTCTCGCTCAGCACAGTGGACATTTCTTTATATCATTATATGGTTTTAGTGGTTTGATATCCAGTGACACACAGTCAAATATTTCGTCTAACAGATCAGCCACTTTTGACACTCATAAAGTCCTCATGCTGCAGGAATTAGGAGGTTTGCTAAAGGTGCAGCGGTCGTGCAGAGAGGGGTTTGCATCTTTAATAATTTACGACAGTTTGCGTTCATTGCGCTCATTCTCAAACGATCCGGGAAACACGCCTGGGCACGGTTCGGATAGCATTTTTTTAAATTTAAAAAAAAAAAATTGTGGAATTCAATAATAAGTTGAATTTGGAAAAATGTTAGTGGAAATAATTTGTATAATTGTTTTAATAAGAATGCTTTAGATAGTAAAATACACCTTGGAGGAATGTTTTTAAATTGGATTAGACAAACCATTATTGATTCAAGATTTTGGTGACCTATAATGGAGGATTGCACATGGCATAATGGCTGTTAATGCTTTTATTTCTGTACTGAATCCAGATAGAACAGATGTTCTGTTGTAATAGAGAGATTTTCATGCTTTTCATGCTTTTTTAGGATGGGTTTTAAAGAAAGATTTCAGTCCACAAATTTTCATTCTTGATGTTAAATACTCCAGAAGACGTCAGGAAGGGTAATTTTTTGAATTGTATTTTTGGAAAGAGCAAGAATCCCAAATCAGAAAACGTTGGGGCAGTATAAAAAGTGCAAATAAAAAAAGAAAGCAGTGATTTCTAAATTGACTTTGACTTGTATTTTAACGCAGACAATACAACAAACATTATAATTTTTTTTTTTTTTTTTAATAAACAAGTATTCCAATTTTGGTTCTTGCAACACATTTCAAGAAAAGTTGAAACAGTAAAGCATTTACCACTTTGTAATGTTTCCAATTTTTTTTACAACACTTAAAAGACACTTGGGAACTCAAAACACCAAGTGATGGTGTGTTTCAGGTGTAATTCTGTCCCATTTTTCCTGCAAACAAGTCCTAAGGTGGGCAACAGTACTGGGTCTTTGTTATCACATTTTGCGCTTTAAAATGCGACACATAGCATATTGTGCTCTACAGTCTCTATGTACTTTTCAGCATTGATGGTGCCATCACAGAAGTGCAAGTTACCTTTGCCAAGGGCACTGACACAACTCTGTACCACGACAGACCCTGGCTTTCAGACTAGGTGCTGGCAATATACAGTCCCTGAAATACTGATTCATCTAACCACAGTACACATTTCCACTGTGTGTTGGTCCATCCCAGATGCCACCAAGCCCAGAGAAGTCAACGGCGCTTCTGGACACTGTTAACATAGGGCTTTCTTTTGGCACAGTACAGCTCTAACTGGCATTTGTGGATTTAACTATGTATTGTGGTACTTAACAAAGGTTTGCCAAATTATAGATCAATGACGATTCTTGATGCCGTGCCGCCTAAAGCCTGTTTCACACCGCAAGCGCAAGCGTCGCGTGAGCAGAGCGTGAGCAGCGCGTGTTTTTTTCGGCGTCCATGTTAACAGATTAGAGCTTTCATACCGCAAGCAGAAGCAGCGCGAGGCGTGAGCGTCGCTGAAGCAGCAGTGCCGCGATCGTTTCGGCGCCGGGTCTATTTTTGACGCGCTGCTCACACTCAATTAAAGTGACAGTGCATTGATAATGGCTTAAACACATTGAATGACAGTAAAAAGTAGCAATTTTACCCAATAAATGCATCAATAATATCCACTGATTTAAATATGGTCAATTAAATGAACTTAAACGATTAAAAACTGCAACAAATATTTATTTAGGCCCGAACTACAAAACTAAATGTAATAGCAACTTTAGTATCAGTTTTGCTTAAGAGGGAGAGGGGAGAGAGGAAATCAAAGTGGCCGATTTAAGACAGGTATTTACGGGAATTGTAGTCCATAACGAAGTGTATTGTGGGTAGTGTAGTTCGACACCCATGCTTAGATTATGTGAGCTTAGCTCGCTGCGAGTTACAGCAGAGGAGGAACAATTTATTCAGCTTTGTTTATGTTCACTCAAGTTCTTACAACCATGAGCTGTTTGCACTGAACCTGACAACACGAACATAAGTAAAAGAAGGGCATGCAGTGATTACTTTTGTCCGTCTCATCCTTTGTACGAGCATGTATTAACGAGCCGCTGGACATCACTGAAGCGAAGAAAGTAACACTAGTTTGATCATGTGTTGAATATCATTATAACTATATTGTATAAATAATATTATAACTGCCTACAACATCCTGACAATAAAAAAATGACATGATATCACAGGCGATTGTCTTCTCAGTGCACCAGACATGAATGACATTTCTCATAGCGTGAGAAGCATACAGTACTGTAATATAATTATAAAATATATACTGTGTATAATTTATAAAATAAAGACTTGCAAGTTAAGAAAACAGCATGAAGTTGCCCCGGGCCTTGATGCAGATGAAAAGTTTAAAAAGTATTCATATATAGAGATAGATGGATAACTAGATAGAATAAACAGATGATCTGTGTTGCTGCTGCCAGTGAGCTGCGCGCTGCAGACGCAGTCGGTGTGAAAGGCAAACGCCTGCGTGCTGCTTCTGCTCTACCAATGCGCTGCTCACGCGCCGCGCACGCCCTGCTTGCGCTTGCGGTGTGAAACAGGCGTAAGGGATCGGAGATCAGGATTGTTGAGCTTAGGCTTGCGCCCTTGTCCCTAACCCAATAAAAAACCTCCAGGTTCTTTGAATCTTTTAATTATGTTATGCACCATTGAATGTGAAATATCCAAATGTCTTCCTATCTTTCTTTGAGCAATATTGTTTTTAAACATTTCAATAATTTTCTCAGGTATTTACTCAGCTCATCTTTACTCCTAAAGAACTAGAACTTTCTTGGATGCTGTCTTTGTATCTAATCATAATTGCAATCACCTGTTGACATCACCTGTTTCAAATCACATCATTGTTTAACAAATTTACCTGATTGCTAGCCCTGAACTGATTCTGTCCCAATTTTTTGCAAGGTCTGAAAGGCAGGAAAGGATGTATATTTACAATGAAATAGTTTGTGTTCATGAACTACAAGTCAATAGTGATGGACAAAGCGAGGCTTCATGAAACACTGAAGCAGTCGAAGCAAATGTGTCGAAGCTTCGAAACGTTTCGAAACCCCACTCTACGGTGACACCTAGTGGTCATTTTCTGTGTATTTCACTTGAACAGCTTCAGCCAAAAACAGTTGAGGAAATTGAGGTATTAAATCCCACTTTGTGGGATTGGTTCCCAAGTGATGTAGTGGAGCGGTAAGGGTTTCTACCTACCATGCAGGGATAGTCGGTTCGAATCCAGGTGGAGTCTGCTGTTTTGAAATGCTTTAATATCAGTTGGAATTGCTCTGTTCTTGTATCGTTTTGTTTCAACATCGGTCTGACATGCGAATAAACACTTTGTGAATAAATGTCTTGTTTTGGTCAAAAAACAGGGTTGTTGCTAGATCACATACAGTTGTGGCCGAAGGTTAACAAGAATTATTTATATTATTCATTAAATTTCCAATTTATTGCATTTTATTGCCCAAACTCTAAACCCAACCATCACAGTACTGTAAAAATATTAATTATTGTTGTACAGTGTTACAGAAATGGCGCTAAATTGATGGCGTAACTGCAGCTGTATCCTATCTAGACTACACCAAAACAGTAACATGATTAAAATGCATAAAATCATGATGGCTGAGTATTTGTACAAGTCGGGATTCGAACCCAAAGTCATTTGAAGCAAGATAACAACTTGCACACACGCACGGTCCACTCGGCTATACGTAACAGAAATGTTTTCTCACCCTGTCAGTCAAAAGGAGAATCACCAGGTCTCGAAACGCTTCTGAACTGATCGATGCTTTGAATCGCTTTAGTCACGTGACCAGGTGGTTCGAAACACTTAGTCACGTGATCAGGTGTTTCGAAACACTTTAGTCACGTGACCTGGGTGTTTCGGCTCATGCTTCGGTGCAGTGTTTCGAAACACTTGCGCTTCGGGATCTCGACACTGTGTCGAAACGTCAGTTTCACGTCAGCCATCCCTACAAGTCAAAGTATATTTGAAAATGAGTACTTTCTTTTTTGTTAGCATTTTCCATACTGCCCCAACCTTTTCGGATTCTGGGGTTGTACATGATTAGAAAGGAGAAAATTGAACAGAATCAAGATTTTAATCTTGTCTTTCTTTTTTGTTGTTGTTGTTGTTAATTTAAGATTGTTGATTGATTTTAAGTTTTATAAAAGTGCATGTTGTTTAGAATTTCTTTCAAATATTTGGTGTATTGAAGGTGTTTTTAAATGATTTTTTAAATTGATTTCTTAAGTTGAATTTTTGTAAGTTTGTAATAAAATGTTTTACAAATAAATCTCTCTCTCCTGACAAAGAGGTCAACTTTAGCAAGAACTCAGCATAAATGTTTTCATTAGAGTACAGCATATAAGCATATATTAGTAGCTTATGTTTTATATATTATTGTTAACCTAAATTAGTTTGTAGATTACAATAATTCATTCAATCATTTTCTTTTCGGCTTAGTCTCTTTATTAACCAGGGGTCGCCACTGTAGAATGAACCACCAACTTATCCAGCATATCTTTTACGCAGCGCATGCCCTTCCAGCTGCAACCCATCACTGGGAAACACCCATACACACTCATTGACACAAATACACCATGACCAATTTAGCTTACCCAATTCACCTACTGTATACCACGTGTTTGGACTTGTGGGGGAAACCGGAGCACCCGGAGGAAACCCACACGAACACGAGGAGAACATGCAAACTCCACACAGAAATGCCAACTGACCCAGCCGAGGCTCAACCCAGCGGCCTTCTTGCTGTGAGGCGATCGTTCTACCTACTATGCCACCGTGACGCCAGATTTAAATTATTAATAGCATTTATGTGCATGTTGTATTTTAAAGTTCTGTTTGCTTTTCAATATTTTAGTAGTAGCCAGGTGTACCTAATAAGGTTTATCTGTGTTATTAGAAATATTGTGTGTAGAACCTGACGAGTACAACAAACGCTTTTAAAGAGTCACACTGATTTGAGGGTCAGTGCAGGCTACGGATATATGGCAATGGAGGTGAAAGGTAAGGAAGTGTTTTTGTATAAAACTAAGGCATCAGCAGTGAAGGGGACGTGTGTCACCACCTCAGACACATTGATGTGTGTGTGTGTGTAAAATGACCTTTTGCCCAGAGCCCCTCATTTCTATGCTAGTGAGTCATTCTTACTGGAAACTCCCTCCTGCTTTCTTTTCCTTTCGGATTCTCAGCAACTCTGCCTGATAACATGTCTGTGATGGACTTGATTCTGTCAAACATACTTTGCATAAATGCACTGATTATTTTATGCATTTGATTCAGACAGTGCTTCGTTTTGCATCTTTTTGGTTACTAAACAGAAAGCTCTGGCGAAAGATGTGTGAAAGTGTGT
The DNA here is from genome assembly GCA_903798035.1 of Danio albolineatus. Classification (NCBI taxonomy): domain Eukaryota; kingdom Metazoa; phylum Chordata; class Actinopteri; order Cypriniformes; family Danionidae; genus Danio; species Danio albolineatus. Next base: position 2,381,048 of record CAIGQQ010038283.1, read on the forward strand.
GATTCCTTGCTTTCATGTCACCTTCGTGTTTGTGTATGAGGTATTTTGGCTGATTCAATGGTGTTTTGAGCTAAAAAACAAAAGGAGAAATAACACTTTACCATGTTTATGTCACTTCTGAGTAACTGCACACATTTAATCTGAGCCTGGTTGTAATTTCTTTGTGGTTTTCAGGGGTTTCTTCCAGGCCGCTTGTGATGTTCCAGCTCCAGAAGAGAAGTTTAACGTGGACGAATACTCCGACATGGTGACTCTCAGCAAACCTGTCATCTACATCTCCATTGAGGAGATCATCAACACACACTCTGTAAGCAGAAGTAGCTCATCATTTCTTCTGTCCCGTCGAGTGTAATGGATTGTCAGGAAATATTGTGAGAAAGATTGGAAGTTAATTGGATTTAGAGATTTGAGAAAGTGGAGGTTGATGAACGTGAGCTTGTAGTTGCAGGCTTAAAGGGATAGTTCACCCAAAACATTTAATTTACTAACAAATCGCTTAACCTTAACTGGTTCCAAATCTTTATGAGTTTCTTTATTCTGTTGAACACAAAGATGTATTGAAGAAAGCTGAAAACCTGTAGCTATTTACTCCCGTAGTAGGAAAAACAAATACTATGGAAGTCAATGTTTACAGTTTTCCAGCATTCTTCAAAATATCCTCTTTCATAAAGGTTTGGAACCACTTGTGAGAATGCAAATGGTTAGTAAATTAAAATTTCTGGTGAACAATGAGTCATGCACTCATCACCAGACAGAAGTTTGTCATTAAATGCATGCATAAGTTGTTCGCAATGACATGCTTTAAGAAAGTAGAGTGAATTTTACTTGCATGATGGCTGGTTTTACACCTCAGATCCATATTTATTCGAAGAGGTTAAATTTTTTCTTTATTTCTAGGATGAACATCTGAAAAAGAGAGTCCGGTTTCTACAGGTTTTGTTAGAACATACTTTCACTATTCACTGTGGGTGTGTGATCTGGAGTGTGAAGTCAAATGCTTTTGTTTTAGATCAGCAACTCATTGGGATTAAGATTCAATATGAGTCAACCCATGACTCAGAGGAGTCGGCCGCGAGGAGCGACTTAACTTGATCCATATGTGTGAGGAAGTGACATCATGACCCGTGCAGACATAATAAATAGAGTTTGGACACCAGCTCAGCTCAGTGCAGGCCCGCATTCATTCTGTTCAAACACTGACATTAATGTATTGTCGTTGAGCAGCAGCTATGATGTCCTTTGTAATGTAAATGTACTAAATCTGAGGTTTTGTATGATTTAAGAAGGAAATTTCTCTCCTGTTTTCTCGGCCAAATTAAATACATTGAGATATACTGGAAACAAATACCTCATCTTATTTTATCTACAATTTAAAAGCAGATTTTTTACAGATACATCCTATGAGAATCTGAGTGAATTACTGGAGACTGTAATTAAATTAAACTGTAAACAAGCAGTAAGAGTATGAGTACTATGAGGCAATTTCAACTATCTTGCATTAAAAGGAAATTGAAAAGCATTAAGAAATTAGCACAACAGGCCATGAATAACTAAGACTTGATGTATTCCTTGCATTAAATGTTATCCATTGATTGAGAATCAAAACCATGAGCTTGGTGTTACTAGCACCATACTTTACTGAATGATCTTCTTTAAAATGTGATACTACGCCAGATGGACTTAACGTGTCTTCTGTTTCTCGGAGTATTATCCTATGAACTTCAATATTATGATATTGTCAAGCAGTATTTAGTTGTTTTGTAGTTTGTACAGCATATATACAGTGCTTCCAGAAAGTATTCATAGTGCTTCACTTTGTCCACTTTTTTTATGTTACAGCCTAATTCCAAAATGGATTAAATTCATTTATGTCCTCAAAATTCTTCACACAACACCCCAGAATGATTTTTTGAAATTGTTGAAAATTTATTAAAAATAAAAAGCCTGAAAAATCACATGTACAGTATATATATTTGTTACTAAACGTCCATGTGAACTGTAGGTTGTTCAGACTTGATGGACTTCCAACTGAAATGGAATATTGAGTAGGTGCGGGGCTTTATTTTTGCACATCATTCCCTTGTAGCCAACTAACGGTAAGACGGGTGTTGTGGAGATTATTGTGGCTGAAGCTGTGAAACCGACGTCAACGGAGAAAGACTTCCACTCCAAATGCAGAAGCAAATAGTCAGATTTTGATTGTACTTTTTTTGTTCAGTGGATTAACTTACACAAATGAATTGGTCAGCTAAAGAACGAGAAGGTGCGCTAGAGAATAACAAACCGTAAAAGCATCAACTTTAAACTGACTTTGGGTTTTCTTCTAGTTGGTGTTGGAGCATAAGGAAGCTATTGCTCCAGACCAGAGTGATCTACTGCACGAACTCCTAAAGGACCTGGGGGAAGTTCCTGACATCGAGTCTCTACTTGGTAAAAGCACAACAAACACAAACACATCATTTCAATCATTCACTAGGAACTTTTCAAACTTCACCAGTGTAAATCAAATAGATAATTAATCTACACTGTAAAAAGTGAATAGTTACTTAAATCGTGTAAACCAATTGTAACTTAGAACTGTTAAGTTGCCTTTTTATACAAAATATATCATTTTACTCCCTTTTTTTAAATAAAGTCAACTAGTTGCTATTTACCGTGTATTTAATCTCAATTAATACTGAAAACAATGCTCCAGACGGCACGATAATGACTGTGTAATGTTCCTAGGTGAAGGAACTGTGGACACAAATGACCTCGGCAAAGAGAATTCATTGAGTCAGCATGGCAAAACAGAGATATCCTTAACCCTGACCAACAAGTTTGAGCTGCTAGATGGAGATGACAAAGACACAAAGGGACTGATGACGAAGTAAGTGAACAAGCAATCAACACTTCTTCAACTGCCTTAATATGTGATGTCCTGGAATATAAATATCCCTCTGCCTACATGCAGCTTTTTTTTTACTCTCCTACTGTAATTTCCTGTCTTCATATCTCTTCTGACCCATGGCAGGAAGTGGTTAGCTGAACAGTTTTATCTTTGCACTTCTAGACTGCTTTTGACCGGCTTTGTTGAGTAAAAGCCTGTTCTCTCCAAGAAAAGACAAATACTGGGTGCAAAATTCAGTGTGATAAACATTTTATTTTGAATGCTAATGTGGCCTTTCAGAATCAGACTAACATAATCATTAACATACCATAAGTGGGACTAATGACTGTGTAGAAAACTGAACAGACCTTAATGTTCTTAAAATGTGTACTAATTCTCAAAGGATATATAATTTGTTGCACCTTCAGCTCTTGGAAGCCTTCTAGCCTTGGGCTCTTTATGTACGGTCCAGTATTTCTTTAGGGAGAAGGCAGGAACAGTGATGTCACAGCTCATTGTCTGTATGTTTACACTCAGCTCTGTTTCCGCTCGGAGCATCTGGAAGCCCCCTTGAACCAGATGAGAATTATATTTTTTATGCAGGCTATAAAGTTATGAATTATTATTTCCAGACAGCTTGTGTATGTAGAGTGACAAATAACACAAACTCTGCATATTACCTACAGGTACTTTTGGTATACTTGCACTACTAGACAAAACTTTTGACAAAACAGTTCTTAGAATTATAGTTCATTGAGAAAACAACAACAACAACAACACCACATATTTTATTCTGTCATCAGCTTCATGTTGTCCCAAAGTTCCTGTACTTCTGTTGAAGGAACTTATTTTGACAATTTTTGCTCAGAACTGTATAAAAAAAAGTCAGAACGATCCAAAACAACCGACAGTTGTCCTCCACTTTATAATTGAAAAACAAATACATTTCTCAAAACAGTCATATATAATTAAAAAAGTCATATATTTTTGGCAACCATTTTTGGTGACAGATGTTTAACCCTTATGTGCTGTTATTGATGTTTTCATCCACACTGGTGTGATTTTGGGTCTTAATTTGGCTACAACTTTTCTCTGTTTAGGTGACAACTCTTATTTTGACTCACGTTTTGAATAAATTTAACAGCCAGCAACATAAAATAATTCTTTTATCGATTCGATTTAAACATCAAGATCCTCACGAATGTCTTAATACATTCGTTTAGTGTGACGTCACGTGGAGCAGCTTCCAGTGCTCTATCAAACTGTATATGGAGATATCAAATTGTAATAATAAACGTTTAAAAAGTGCTGTAATTCTTTCTAAAATCACGATTGCATATATATATATATATATATATATATA
>CAIGQQ010038283.1:2398015-2409772 GCA_903798035.1 Danio albolineatus
CCGGCATTTGTTTTACGCAGCGGATGCCCTTCCAGCCACAACCCATCTCTGGGAAACACATTCATACATTCCCATTCGCACACATACACTACGGACAATTTAGCTTACCCAATTCACCTGTACCGCATGTCTTTGGACTGTGGGGGAAACCGGAGCACCCGGAGGAAACCCACGCAACCACGGGGAGAACATGCAAACTCCACACAGAAATGCCAACTGGCCCACCCGGGACCTGCCCCAACCGGGGATCGAACCAGCGACCTTCTTGCTGTGAGGCGAACGTGCTACTCACGCGCCACCGTGGCGCCCCCAAAACACATTTTGTCCACTGAATAATTAACAGCACCAGTGTTGATATACTACAGCTTCAGTGCTGGTTTAGGTTTTCTGATCACAGGAAATGGAACAGAAACAGCTGCTTTCCCCAGTTTGTCTCCACAGACACTCGCCTGAAAACCCCAGCCCCAGTGCCATGACCTCTGGTGGCCTCCATATTCACCCTACCTTGCCCACCAGAAACTAGAGTAAAAATCTTGAATGTGAGTCTAGGCCAATTTTTGCTTTAAAAAGGGTGCTAGCAATGAGACGAGCTCCACAACAGACTTCAACCCAACAGTCATTAAGTCACAAAAGTGTGGACTCAGAGGAAGAATGCAGGAATTTAGTCTGTAATTTTGTAGTGATTCATTTTTGTGGAAATGAATTTCCAATTAGAACAAATGCTGAAGCCAGTTAAAGTAACACATAACTCGGGCCCTTTTGTTTAAGCTTGGTCGGTTAATAGTGGGAATAGATACAGTAAAGAACCATCTGTCCTTACTTCTTCTGAAGGACAAAGGTGTTAAGAGGCCATAACTTGCAAAACGGGTTCTTGATTTAATCAACATTTTGACTTAAAGTGGTGGACAACAGAACCACCACCTCTAGAAAGAGACATACAGTACGTCAGCTTGTTCCATACATTAAGACCTGCAGGAAGATCCAGCTTCTTAAAGCACTGCATCAACAGCAGAAGCATTAATATATGACTTTTCAAACCTCTATCAGAGACCATGGAATAGAGTGTTTCATTACAAAATATTCTAATTAATTAGATGCTTGTAATTGATAATCATTAATAACATAAACTTCCACAGTTGTTTGCTATTTGAGAATACGAATTACCTTATCAGGCTCTAGCTTGTCTTTAGAAAAGATAACAGAGTGTTGATCCCTGATGAATAAAATGAAATAAAATAATTATTGTTACAGCAGGAGCTGTCGCTGGTTTCCTATTTAAAAGGAGTTATTTATCTGTTATTTACACACACCTTTAGAGTGGAGTGACCATTCATTCATTCATTTTCTTTTCGGCTTAGTCCCTTTATTAATCAGGGGTCATCACAGTGGAATGAATCCAGTCAATTTATCCAGCATTTACACAGCAGATGCCCTTCCACCTGCAACCCAGCAGTGGGAAACACCCGTTCGCTCTTCTATTCACAGCCATACATACACTATGGAAAAGTTAGCTCATTCAATTCACCAATAGCGCATGTGTTTAGACTGTGGGGGAAACCGGAGCACCCGGAGAAAACCCACGCCAACACGGGGAGAACATGCAAACTCTACACAGAAATGCAACTGACCCAGCCGGGGCTCAAACCAGTGACCTTCTTGCTGCAAGGCAATAGCGCTATTCACTGCGCCACCTTGTCACCCGTCAAGTGACCAAAATCTCAATATTAATGTTAATACTGTTTGTTTTAATTTTCGAGTCAAACCAAAGAATTTATCGCTACACTGAAAAAAATTATGTCTGCAAAATTGTTGCCAACAATTTATCTGGGTTGATTTTAATCAAACAAATTAAGTTTAGTCTCGTTCAAATTAATATGCTAGTTTAAATTCAACCCAAATAAATAGTTTGCAACCACTTAACTTAAAATAATTTAGTAAATCCAAGGAATCTTCTTTGAATAATTTTTTTCAGTGTACATTATTTGGTGCCCTACTTGAGGCTAAAACATCAATATTAATAGCAGTACCAAAATATCCATGCTAATATTTGTGATAAATTCAAAATAGCTATGTCATTATGCAACAAGAAGTTCTCGATCCAGACTGCTGTGAATATGCTCAAGTTTGCTGAGAATGTGGATTAAAGGTAATGATGCTGTTAATGATGTTATTTTGTTACTTTACCTGTCAAAGTCCAGCTAGCCATTGATATACGTTTGATGAATCTCCAAGCCACCTATATCTTGAATTAGTAATAGAGGATTAGTAATAGAGTAGAACAGAATAGAAAATAATAGAATAGAATAGTGGTGACACGGTGGCACAGTAGGTAGTGCTGTCGCCCCCCAGCAAGAAGATCCCTGGTTCGAGCCTTGGCTGGGTCAGTTGGCGTTTCTCCCCGTGGTTGTGTGGGTTTCCTCCAGGTGCTCCACTTTCCCACACAAGTCCAAAGACGTGGTATAGCTGAATTGGGTAAGCTAAATTGTCTTTAGTGTATGAGTGTGAATGAGAATATTTGGATGTTTCCCAGAGATGGGTTGCGGCTAGGAAGTGCATCTACTGCGTAAAACAAATGCTGGATAAGTTGGCGGTTCATTCCTCTGTGGCGACCCCGGATTAATAAAGGGACTAAGCCGAAAAGAAAATGAAAGAATAGAATAGAACAGAACAGAATAGAAGAATACGAATATGACACCAATACTGGTGTAAATCACACTGGAAATTTAAATTTACACATACTCAAATTTAACTGTACATATACTGCACCAGAAAGTTGTATATTTTGTACTTTACCAATATTGCACATAGAAGGACAGTTATTGCACAAGATCTGCAGAACACAATTCTCCCAGAGGATTTCACTGTGTATTTAATGCTCGCACTGCTTTAGAGTAAAAACTGCTCCTCAATCTGTTAGTTCTGGTTTTGATTGTTCTGTGACTTAGGGTGACCAGTGCGGGACAGATCCTTAATGATGCTACACTGGCTTTATTAAAGCAGCAATAATTGTATAATTAACAGCATTTTCATTCATTCATTTTCTTGTCGGCTTAGTCCCTTTGATAATCCGGGGTCGCCACAGCGGAATCAACCGCCAACCAATCCAGCATATTTTTTACGCAGCGGATGCCTTTCCAGCCGCAACCCATCTCTGGGAAATAACAGCATTTTTTAAAAGGAATTCCTTTCAGAAAGTTTAATTGCTATGTAATTGGAATGGAAATGGAAATTGTGTTGACTTTTTATTTTTTTGAATGTTTCTTTTCTTGCTTCTTACGTCCCAGCTGTACCATATACACAACCAATATGTTCCATATTTTTAAGGTTTAAGTCTGCAGCAGCTCTCTCCATCTCTAAGTTCATACATTTCCATATTTATAGATTTGCTCCTTCTGTCTGCAATAAGGAGGCAGTGTGTGTGTGTGTGAGTGTGTGTGTGTGTGCGTGTGTGTGTGTGTGTGTGTGTGTGTGTGTGTGTGTGTGTGTGTGTGTGTGTGTGTGTGTGTGTGTGTGTGTGTGTGTGTGTGTGTGTGTGTGTGTCTGTGTGTGTGTGTGTTTGAGCGTGTGTTTGATTGTGTGTGTCTGTGTGAGAGGGAGTGAGATTCCTCCAGTGGCTGGCTGGGTAGAGAGACTCATTTCTCTACTCATTAGAGAGACGTGGGTAGAATGGCAAGTCCCTTCGTCTAGACTTTCTCATCAGCTGCATCAGGACAACATCCCTGTTCCTCACATTCACTGAGACTGAAATAAATCGACTTTAAAACAGAAACAGAAAACACATGATTCAAGTTGTAAAAACTCTTAGATGGCCAAATGGTTCAGCGAAACACTGTGGAACACAAAACAAAGAGTGCCATACTTTAACTAAATAAAGTTAGCTTGAGGGATTAGTATGTTATGAGACTGAAATACCAAAACATCCAATTCACACACTGAAATCGATCCAAAATATAAGCAACCTTTACATTTAAGGAAATTAACTTTGATTACACAATGCCGGCTAACTGTTCTCTCTAAGATCTTTTGCTCTCATTCTTACATCCGTTCTTATAAGCATGTGGATTTATCAGTGGTCTAACAAATCATCACCTTAGACTTATAAGGTTCTATCTGACATTTTTGTCAAAATTGAGTTGTTAACAAATTCTTATTAATTGACAACTTATTTACATTATGGGCTGTTTTTCTAGTAAGTTGTTTACATTTTAAGACTTTTTATTTAAAAACAAATGTTACACATGTACTGTTTGATATGGAAAACAAAAACTTTGAAGCTCAATATCTCAAAATCATTCAGAAAACAGATAGAACCTTAGAATTCCAACGTGGCGAAATTACAAATACTCACTCAAATGACTATAGTTGAGTAGTTTTTCTCAGGAGTTGTAGCTTTACAAATGTGTACTTTTACTTTTACTTGAGTACAACTTTAGTGCTGTACCTGTACTTTTACAGCACTAATCTTCCTGCAGTCACTACTTTGTTTTTCTCTTGTGTAAGGTAAATGGCTAAGTAGAATAACCAGTCTCATCATTCTCATCCGTTCAAACGGCACATAAAAAAAATACATCAGACGGACTGACCTCAAGACACAAACTCTTTACGCAGCAAACATGTACTGTGTGAAAGCACTAAAAGTATCCAAAAAGATGCCAGAAAAATGACAGAGAGATTGTATAGACTACAAGATAGGCATGGGCCTCTATAAGATTCTGAAGGTATGATAACCTTGGATAAAAATATCACGGTTTCATGGTATTGTGATTACTGCTCTAAAATATATTCTTTTTAAATGTCTGGGTAAAAAACTAAAAAGAAATTTCCACTTTAAACACAATATGTTTTATTTTGAGAAACATTTCAAATACTTTGGGACAGTAAACATGTCAGGCTAAATCATTCAAGTGAATCATTGTCTTCATTTGTTTCAAAAACACAGATGTCTTTACAATTTACAACAGCATCTTTGGATATCTTTTCTGCTGGAGATACTGTTGTCCTAAAAAAATGTAAATACCTTAGGAATGGTATAACATTTTTCCAAACCACGGTATACCTTGAAAATGGTTATCGTCCCATGCCTACTGCAAGATGAGTGGATAAAGGATGCCGATACTTTATGATGACTGAAATTTACCCCAAATGTCCTCAAACAATAATTAAAGAGCACATATTTGACCCCTTTTTTTATATTTAATATAAGTCTTTTGTGTCAGCAGAATTTGTAAAGTTTCAGCTCAAAATATCCATCAGATTATTAATTATAGCTGTCTCAAGTCTTAATATTGTAGCTCTAAACAGCTTTTTGCTGTTTTTGGTACTGGGTCTTTAAGGATAGTCCTCCCTGCCCACCGTTCCCACGTGCCCGTCAGCGTGCCTCAATCTCTGCCCTCGGTTGCGTCAGACAGACAGACGCAACAGGAACAGATGTAAAGGAAGCAGATCTCACTACGTTTGTGAGAAATACAACAGTAAGAACTTTACCAATGATTGTTTGATGTGTTTGTTGAGGAGTATCAACGATGAGTCACACACAATGTAGTTACAAAGTTCTTTCACGCACACACGCACGCACATACATACACACACACATACAGACAGACAGACAGACAGACAGCACGCGCGTTGAGCTTTGCACTGCTTTTGCAAGCAAATGTGAAAGGATACAGGTTATTTCCACTGCTGTATGGATATCTGTTATGTTAATGCAAAAAATAAACCTGATTTAATGTCAACAAACCAAGATTGATGCGTCTTTTTTGCTGACACACGGCTGTGGTGATGAAGTAAAGCTGAAGTGAACCGCTGTAGTTTATTGCAAACATGCACTGTTTTAAACTAGTGTTAAACTTCTGAAACTCTTGATCACATCTGATGATGATTGATGACCTTCGCGAACTGAACAGACCTTTTATTCCCGGTTGCTTTGCGCACGCCCTGTCTTGTTGATATGATTATACGTGTTACTACAGAGACATGTTAATATGCAGCTGTCAATCAATTCGGTGGGCTGCGTAAAACAAATGCTGGATAAGATTAATAAAGGGACTAAGCCGACAAGAAAATGAATGAACGAATGTTACGTTTTCAAACACATACTCAAATTGTATCTATTCTATCAGTGCTCATTCTATGAGCTTGGTTTGTGGAGCCAACTTCTGGACATCATAACTTGTTAGTCAGGCTTCAGTATATAACCTAAGCCTTAAACCTTAGATTAAACAGATTTCACTATGCATGTAAACACATAAAACTTTCTGTCAGCATCTTATACTAACTTAATGTGTTCTCGCATAGAATAGAATAGAGGTGACATGGTGGCACAGTAGGTAGTGCTGTCGCCTCCTAGCAAGAAGGTCCCTGGTTCGAGCCTTGGCTGGGTCAGTTGGTTGGGTAAACTACCAGTCAATGAATGGTAAATAATTTAACTTAAAAGAAAATGGTATGAAAAGAAAAATATGGTGGAATAATTCATTCATTCGTTTTCTTTCGGCTTAGTCTCTGTTTCAGAGGTTGCCATAGCGTAATGAACCCCCAACTATTCCAGCATATGTTTTTACACAGTGGATGCCCTTTCAGCAGCAACCCAGTACTGGGAAACACCCGTTCACACTCATACACTATGGCCAATTTAGTTTATTCAATTCTCTTTAACCACAAGTTTTTGGGCTGTGTGGACCCAGAGGTAACCGACGCCAAGAAGGGGAGAATATGCAAACTTCACACAGAAATGCCAACTGGACTAGCTGGGACTCAAACCAGTGACCTTGCTGTGAGGCGACACCACTGAGCCACCGTGCCACCTGGTGGAATAATTTTCACAGCAAAATATATATTACTCACTACTTGAGAACTTTTAGAGGGGCTACTTTTCACTCATAATTTGAGTAGTATTAGGAACAGATACAGTACTTTTACTCTACTTGCAATGGTATTTTTACTTGACGTCTATGGTCTCAGCTAGAATTAAGGTTATATTATTAATATTACTTTAAAAAGTACATTTTCCCAAAACTGGTGAAATCACAGACAGAACAATGTACTATAACAACAGGAAATAGACCAATGGTACCCACAGGAAAGAAAACTTTAGCTGACCTCCTTTATTAATCTTTCTCTTAATTCCAACAATTCTGGTCAAAGCCAAGAGCAAATGCAAACATGGTTTACTCCAAAACAAAAAAGTAAACAATTTTTTAAAAATGGTGCCAAATGGAAGAACTAAGAAGGGTTTCTCACTTCAATGCAGTACAACAACCTTTTCTAATTCTACAAAATACTGTTTCAAGAGTTCACACTTAGCTGGTGACTGATTATAAACCTTGTTTGGCATGCGGTCCCTGGAGAGAGCCCTGAGCTTATAAGATCCTCGAGCCCGGGGCTCCCACCCGTTTGCAAGGCGAGATGGGGGAGGGGAGTTTGAGCTCAGGTAGATCTCGAGAACTCCCCTGCTGTAGTAGTTAATGAACAGATAGTGATTGCTCTTAAGAGATAACTACTTACTAGGAGCCTGTCTATGGTGCCGATTTGGATTAGTCAATTAACTTAAGTTGCATGTTTTCGGACAGTGGGAGTAAACCGGGGAACCCTGGGGAAACCCACGTAAGCACAGGGAGAACGTGTAAACTCTGCACAGAAACGTTGACTGGCTTGGTAAGGACTAGAACCAGTGACATTCTTGCTGTGAGGCAACAGTGCTAAGCACTGGGCCACCGTGCCACACATCTAGGAAAAGAGGAGGAGTAGGGGTGGAAGGGGGATTCTTCAAAACGAAGATAGCTGTGATATGGAACTTAGGGTATTTATAGTATCTTAAGAATCGTCAGATTGGTGAATCATAAGTTGGATAATGCGAGACCGCAGCCACAAGCAATCATAAGCATGTGATCCTCTCGAAATTAGTTTATAAATAGACTTCGCTTTATGTAAATGAGTGGAACATGAATTTTCAATTACTGACAGCTGTGACAACCACAGAATCGTACAAGAGTCCCACATGTAATTTTTTTGACCAAAGTAATATTATAGCGATGATTTAATCAATCAATAAACCATTTTAAACAAAATATTAACAGAGGAGATACTGTCTTGCAGTGTTGCGATGTCCATAAATCATAAACATTTGTCCACGACTCATTAAAATGGGCAGACACGTGTCAGCTTTTTATTTAGATTTATTGTGGGATTTTGATCGGTTGGTTATTTTTTTCCAGCAAGATCTCACAACACCAACGAGTCAAGATGCACCTCTTTCCTGCTGATATTCCTGCACTGCACATAGCCTGCAGGAGAGTGATACATCATTGATACACATCTAGTTGTTCAGGTTGTAAATGTGGTTTTCACTATACCTGAACATAAATTCAGTTGCAGAACGCAGCTTCACTGAATTGCATGTAGAGAACAGCATTAGCCAAATTTAGCTGTAGGGTGTGTGTTGGTACTGGGACATTTATTCAGCTATTTAATTCAGAAATGCATACAGTTACAGTAGTTTATTGAATAACTTAGTAGGTTACTGTTTTTATGAGATAATCATTAAATATTTTCCTCAACACTAGCTTTGTTTCCCTCTTATTTTTATTCACATTTTAAATGTCTGATATTAATTATATATAATTATATTAATTTAGGATAAGAAAAAAGTACATAAACTACGATAAAAACACATTTACCAAATAAATTCCAGCAAGTGCATTAAAAAAATCATGTGATTTTGGTACAGATCATGTGAAAGCTTCTCCTACCACATTGTCTTAAACCATATTTGGTGGCAGTTTATCAGGATTGAATGTTTTGCTTTCTTTGACTCACTGGAAGGACTCACCACTGTCTTTACAAATGTTTTATGCAATATTTTGTTTTATGCACAAGTCTAATTTGCACCTTTGGATGGAAACATAGCTGCTGATTTATTCAGAAATGCCACTGTGCTATTGCTTTTTGAAACAAAGATCAATCAAAGACATTATCTAGATAAAGGCATACATTCACTATAGGAGTCAAAGTATATAAACAAAAATATGTCAGGAATCTCTTGTGTTTCACTAGTCAGACCATTCGGGATATTATCATGTGAATAATATTGCAAAAAAGAAATTGATATATTGTTTCCAGTCAATATTTAGATAAACTTGTTTATGCCTTTATCAGAAGCAGGGTAGACAAAGATAATGGTATCCTTCCCAAAAAGAGCATTATACAGTTTATCCAGAACACTGCTGCCAGGATTCTGACCAGAACCAGATAATCAGATCATATTACACCAGTCAGATTCACACTCCCTTCCGGTAACATTCAGAATGCATTTTTAAGCACTATTATTTGCTATAAATAACTTTGGAGTAATAATTCATTCCATGCTAGATGGACGATATTTACCATTGCACTAGCATTTCATATTTGTGCCAGTCTATAAACAAACACACAGAAAATGTAAGCCAATGACACAACATTCCAAAATGATCCAACTAATTCTAGTGATCTTCTGGGTCATGTTGAGTCACTCTGCAGTGCTCTCCTGTCCGCTAAAGTACACCCAGTATACCACACTGTGATGCCATATGCCAAGATGCTTGGTCAAAGGACGCCAACAACTTTTGCTCCAAATTGTTTTTCCTGAACACTCTCAAGAAGTGGAGTAACTGCTGGGCTTTTTGACTTATACAGTAACTGTGACGGGCTATTTCAACAGACATGGGAGTCTCAAAGACAGAAAGTTTTGCAGAATTGTGACAAGTTTGCTTCCCTGCACTAATAAATGAATGACCATAAAAGATTGCACTCGCTGTTTAAAAGCAGAACAATACCATCATATGTTTGCAGATATTTAAGAAACTTGTTATGTGAACATACTTGTTTATCTGAAAAACAAGGTTTAGTTTCCTTTGAAAATATGCATTCCGTGCCAGAATGTCTGTCTCAGGGCGTAGTCACTCTAGGTATAGTTGCCTTGAACCATCCCAAATTGCAACTGTCCAGCTTCCCCCCTTCGTCGGCCTGCACTCACACTGCATTTTGCCTTCCGAGCCTGAGCACGCTTACGTCATCAAAGATGTGACTGTTCAGTTTAACAGAAGAGAAGTGCTCTCGCTCAGCACAGTGCAATTGCTTTAGTTATATTGTTTTGTATTAATTGTAATCGTTTGGGATGTAGTGACTTAATAAATCCATTAGAAACAGCCCTTTAAAATTGATGTCGCGTCTTCAGTTTCAGGCTCAGGCTCGCTTTGCACTCACACTACAAGTGTACCGCACCCAAGCCATCTGAACCACACTGGCAGATCTCTTCCAACCCGGGCCAGGCCGGCCAACTGAACTGCATTGAGTCTGATTCGGAGCACTCACGCTTGTCAAACGAACTGGGAAATGCGCGCAGTCATGGTTCGGATATCCTAGTGTGAGCGCACTCTTTGTCTTGGTCTGTGTAACTCAGCCCACTGCTAGTTTACCCAATAATCTTTTGACATCCAGGCTTGCCTTGGTGGAAAAACAGCGTATTTCATTTCAATTATGAGGGCGGCCTAAATATGTGTAGAAGCTTCTGAAAATAGTTGCAGTTTCAAAGTTCATTCAAAATCTACATGAGGTGGTTTTTAATTAGCAAATAATAATAAAAAAAAAACATTAAAAAGTGTAAGCTTGATCACCAGGCAAGCTCGCTGTTTGTGTCATCAATCTGGCAACCTTCATGTGCATGCAGTCATTGTTTGAGGGGTCAAGTGAAAAAACCCTCTAAAAATATTTCGAATTTAGACTTACAATCCAACGTACTGCACCTTTCACTTCCATGCACAAGTATAGGCATCTATTTAAACATACACTTTATCTAATAAAGTTTAATTTGACTATTTTTTGGCTATATGTAGAAACAAACACCTTTTTTACATGAAGAAAAGTGTCTTTTTAGCACTTATCTATCATTAGGTTAGACCTACCATAGAGTTTCAAACCAAATCCCTATTGTGAGCAATCATGAATTGGTAAATAATGGAGGGTTCCACACAACTCCGATTAAGTTGACTTAATTATTTTTACAAATTTAAGTTGATTGAACATAAAACAATTAAGTTGTACCCCCCAAAATCTGAATAATTGTGTCGTTTTAGCTCATTTTAATTCTAAGTTTGAAAAAATAATCTTATTTTGAGTGATGGTATGAATCACTATAGGGCAATCACAAATTCATTTTTATATTAACTTACTGTTATCCTATCAGGTACAGATCAGAGCGAACTATTTTACACTATTTAAAGGGCAGACCCCCACATATTTTCTTTTGGTGTTCTTCAGGGGGTATCAGGCTATAATTAAGGGAGTCAAACTGCTTATACGTCACACCCTGCTTCTTTGGTAGGAAAAATATGTTATGTAAGTCGATGGCTACTGTCTGTCTGGGTACCAACATCGTTCAAAATGTCTTCTTTTTTTCAACAGAAGAAAGCATTTCAGGTTTGAGAATATAATAAGGGAGAGTAAATTATGCCAAAATGTTGATTTGTAGGTGAACTGTCCCTTTAAATATGGAGTCTGAGGCCTCCTAGGTAATGATGCAGTCCTACAGGCAGCAGACAACCTTTCCCATAATATCTGCAGTCTAATCTAATGCAGTGATGAGGTCATCCTCACCACATCTCCTCTCCTGCTGTTTCTCTCTGCTGGAAACATTCTCTGCTTTACAGATGGCAGACTTTAACCAACCAGTAGGTGTTTGCTTCTGTGTGTGTGATGGGGTTACTTCAGGACATTTTTTTTTTT
>CAIGQQ010038283.1:2416486-2428667 GCA_903798035.1 Danio albolineatus
ATGGGTGACGTCACGGATACTACGTCCATATTTTTTACAGTCTATGGGTTTTACCCATGTGGACTTTATGGTGATGGTTTGAGCAAAGAATAACAAATAGCATTAAATAAACACACTACTTCTATACACCAGTACAATAATGGCAAAGCATTAAAAGTAAAATAATACGAAACATTGGTCACACTTTATTTTGATGGTCTGTTTGTTGAATTTAAGTTGCAACTAATTCTCACTAGATTATAAGTAGACTGTTAGGTTGGGGTTAGGGTTGGGGTAAAGGGTAGGGTTAGTGTAAGTTGACATGTACTTGCAAAGTTTCCTATGGTCAGTTAAATGTCAGTATCAACAGATATTAAAGCAGAAAGTCTACTAATACTCAAATGGGCCATCAAAATAAAGTGTTACCGAAACACTTTTAAAAATCAAGCATGACAAGTTTTTTATTTTTTATTTTATTTTTTTTTTTTTTTTTTTTTTTACAGTTAAAACATTACCATTAATGGAAGAGAATGAGACTGGAAATCTTGACACATTTTAGTTTTTTAAAAACAAATTTTATCAAGAACTAGAATTTTTTTTATACATCAGTATATATAAAATATACCAGAATGTACAGACAAAACAAGAATAAATCATTTAAATCTCTCACCTTTTTAGCTGAATATATTCTCTGCTCTTATAAAATGGTGTTCTTCTGGTATGGCAAAACTAAATACAATAGCAAACTCCTTTGGAGTAATTGGAAAACCAAATTTATCTTGAAGTCACTATAAAATGAAGTTAAATTGAGAAGTTAAATTGAGAAGTTAAATTGAGAAGTTAAATTGGGAACTAACACAATATAATTTTCATACCAATTTTTTTTTGTATGTACACCTATTATTTGAAATAACTCGGCACGTCTCATTTTTCAATGGCTGCATCTGCTCTTACATAAAAATATAATAACGACGCCACACCTACAGCTGGGAGTGATTTGCATACGGATTGTTTCCTGTTGTTGTGTGTGCACGTGAGAACTATAAAGCATTTCATTCAGGTCAGGTAGACGTCAGAAACTGATAAACTGGCATCAGGAGGCACGATGTCGCTCACTGTGAAAAACATTTCTGTCGTTTACAATCCTATCAATGAGAACAACACTTTCACCAGCGGGGATTTTATATCGGGGCAAGTCATTCTGGACGTGGTGAAAGACACTCAAATGCAGTCGCTGAGTGTGAAAATTAAAGGGAAAGCAAATGTTAGCTGGTCTGAGCATTACGGTAAAACCACTGTTGTTTATTCGGATAAAGAGAAGTTTTATTCGGTGGAGAGGTTTTTCGTTCAGACCGACACAAAGCACGGTAGGTGCCTGCTCTGCTCTACTGTTTTAGTTTTTGACATTTGAAGCCAAGTTGATTTTACCAGCATTTTGCATGTGATGTAACTTGATCTGTTAGGTAGTGACCATGAGATGCTGAAAGATCCATCAGGACAGCCCTGTAAGTCTTTTTCATTATAATTATTATTGCAAAAAATAACTTTAAGAAATTAACAGAAAACTATGCTTATTTCCTTTATTTAATGCTTGACTTGTTAGACTCTTCGGTCGTGGCACCAGGTCGTCATCTTTATCCTTTCACCTTTCAGTTGCCCTTACAGTAAGTATTTTAAAAAGGCAAAATGTTAACCCTTTACAATAAGAGTGCATGAATAATGATGTACTAATGTGTAAACTAAATGTTTTATTATTATGACCTTGTGATTAGTTAAGGCATGTACTAATGAACTAACTTTAAATGAGTCATAAGTCACACGAGTCACATGATTTCATGTGTGAATTATGGCTACCTTAATTAGGCTCCCTGTTAGAGCATGTTTGGACTATTTGAAGTCACAACTCATGGTATTAACAAACCACTAACTAACAATACTGGCTTAATAAACTATTAATTAACTGCTTATTAACAGTTAGTAATGAACTTGGGGTTTAGGTTTTGAGTAGGGATACTTTACAACTATTAATGAACAGTTAATATCTTAGTAATAGGCAGGTAAAAAGCCAGTAGTTAATGGCATGAATTGTGACCTAAACTAAAGTGTTACACATGTTTGTTAATTAATGCATTAATTATCACTTTATTTTTAGTTAAATGTAACTGACATGAACTTGTGATGCGTTAATGTATCCTTATGTCACCACTTTACTTGAAATGGCACAATATCATGAACGCATTCTTAACTACTCAAACCCCTTTGTTTAAATGTTACAGTTTTGCACGTCCAACTTGTACGTGTTTACATTGAAAAACAAGAGTAAAGTTTTCTGTCTACATCAAAACGAACAGTTTCAACACAGGAGTTCACGAGTAGTTAAGAATGTGTTAATGATAATGTGCCCCCCCTCCATGTAAAGTGATGATATAAGGATATGTTAACATTTCATGTTGGTTGCATTTAGCTTAAATTGTGTTAGGCTTAATAAATTAATGTGAAAATTAATACATTAACAAACACGTTGTAGTTAATTCTTAAGTTGAAGTTAGTTCTTAACTGCATGCCTTAACTCATATTGATAAATATGAATATTGTGAATAAATCATTGTTCATGTAAAGTACTGTAGGGCTGCACAATACTGTATATCTTTTCAGCATCGATATTAGAATGTGCGAATCTGCAATAGTCACACAGGATCTGCAATGTTGAGTTGGGATTGTAATGAACTAGAAAACAGATTTTTTTTTAGACCTGCATGTGACTAAGCAAGATTTTAAGGGAATTTAAACCATTTGGGCACTAGAAATGATCAAATGTGTGTCTTTAACAAAGAATAATTGCATTTAATAATTAAATTGAACATTATAGTTAACATTTGAAGTGGATCGCAAATGTTTTTCAGATTTGTCCTGAGACAACAATGGATGTTGTTGAGTAGTTTTATAAAAGGTTTAAGTGTTATTTTACAATTGATCTTTTAATTTCTGTGCCTCAATACTGTTAGACTTGCCAGAAAACTATAAAGCACTATAAAGTTTATTTAGTTTGTGTCTTTGTTTTTATTAATTTATTCTTGTAATATGTTTATTATATTTTACGCTGGTACAAAATCATCACAATCCATATTAAATTATGATTTCTTTCCAAATAGAGTTATTAGTCCTATTGTGAAACTCTATTCATATTGCAATATATTGGAGACAAACAAAACATCGCAATGTCAGTTTTTCCAATATCATGCAGCCCTACTGTAAAGTGTTACCAGCAAAGTATATAAATAAGTAGATTACAAAAAAAAAAAATCAGTGTTGTGTTTGCAAACACTTTAATGACTAATAAAATAAAATGCTTGTTTAATAGTGAAAAGTACTAAGGGTCTTTCATTGCACGTTGAACACATGAACACAACTTTATTGTTAAACAGGGTTTCTATTTATTTGTATTATATTAGCCTGTATTTATTTATATTTGTTGTTTTATTTATATAGGACTATTAATTCTTTAAAAATGTCCATCAATGAGACTTTAATGCTGTTCAATTTACAGGCACTTTCCATCATCACTCAAAGGTTCAGTTGGAAAAGTTATCTACACTTTGCGGACAAAATTATGCCGATCAATGCGTGTGTCTAGCAAAGACAAAATAGAGTTCAACTATGTTCCCAGAGCTGATGTTTCCAATCCTGAACTAACGGTAAGACTAAGACTAAAATGCCATGTGGTGTCTTTTTTTATCTACATCTACAGTATACCACACGATCCCCTCTGTTTTCTTGAGGATCAGTTGCCTAAGAAGTATTATGTTTATTCCTGTTTAGGCTCCTCAGTATGGAACCATAGATAAACACATGAAGTTCTTCAACTCTGGGAATGTCTCTATGAACATAAGCACTGAGAAAATGGCATACTATCTTGGTAAAATTATATTTCTTATTATAACATCTATATATAGTTTATGATCTTTGTCAGTAAGTGCAAAGTAGATATGGACACTTTTCACCCAGCCATTTCTAGGCCGTCTGTTTCTGTATTATTTGAAACAAGATGAAACTGATGTTTGAAATGCACGTGAAGCTGTAGACATAAAATAAATTTGAGCTGAGTGTTTACTCTCTCAGCAGTCTCGTGTAGAAAGGATTAAGATGTTGACCGTGGCCTTTTCAGATGATAATTTAGATACCAGTTTGATCATTTACAAAGACGCTCCACATTTCAGGCTTGAAATCAACTTGTAGCCCCATCTCACCACCAGCCCACACACCATTTGCACAACTGGTTATACCTGTTTATTCTTTCCTGTTTCAGTAGTCCAGCATAGGCTTATGGATGTAAATAAACATTATTTACAGAGATTGAATTACATGTATTCATATCCACAGGGTTCGTTTGATTTCAGAGTAGGATATTTTTGTTGATACTGAACTTGGATGTTGAACATTTCAATCAGATTTAAGGAATAACTTTCTTATTTATGGCAAGTTTAGGCTTATAGTTAGGGTTATGTACTTTTAGATCATTTTTAATCCAACTATTAATCCCCTCTGATTTTTTTAGGAATAATTTACAGTTGGGGTTAGGTTTAGGTGTAAGGCAGGGCTATTCAATTAGTTTGTCATGGGGGCCAGTTCATGAAAAGCATCCAAAACGAAGGGCCGGAGAGGTATGACTTGCAATATGAGTGAGGACGCAACTGCATGTGTTGCAGTTTTGCTCCTTAAGACACCCACGGTGGCTTTTTCTACATTAAAATGTTAATATGTTGTATTTTGAAACTACACAACATCACGGCATGTACAATGTGGCTTTTTTTAAACAGACATTCAAATGTGTTATTTCAAAGCACAACAAAAGCAGCACACTGCTGAAGTCGGCTTTTTCTACAATCAAACACATTCATATGATTTAAACTACATAACAATTATGGATGCAACAATTATAGATGTTGGTTGTTTGATTATAGTCTGAAGAATAATCATGGTTTCACGGTTATCAGGTCTAATGTAAATTTAAGCTTTATATTAGGTATAGGCCTAAGTATTTCGATTAACTTGTTATCATCTGCGTTCATACACTCTCAGTAATAAAGGTACAGGAGCTGTCACTGGGGCAGTACCTTTTCAAAAGGTACATATTTGTACCTGAAGGGGCTATTATGGTACCTCAAAGGTACTTTTTAGGTACATTTGGGAACTAATATGCACCTTTGAGGTACCACTGTGGACTCTTTGGGTACAAATATGTACCTTTTGAAAAGGCACTGCCGCAGTGACAGCTCCTGTACCTTTATTTCTGACAGTGTACATGCATAATCATTTTAATAATAATTCATCTAACATATCTTTTGTTTACATTGCACTGAAAGTCACGCACAACCTCACAGCTACAGCACGACATGTTTTCTACTAAGCTGCGAGCGCGTTTCTCCGCTTGCGCACACACATTGGCATATATTCTACATTAGAACTTGCGCGCGGAAAGGACGTGATATTGGAACGGCCCGCCGCTATAGTTAATCCAGTGAGCGTGCGTATTGGCCTCGCCGTACAAACTCGTAACTTTAAACCAGTGCAAAGGTGGCATAACTATGTTTAATTGCAGCAGTTTCGTTCCGTGCAACGGAAACGCGCAATTGAGAAGCTTTTTACAATTAATTAACCTTGACGAATTAAAGCGCAGTGAAATCGGCGAATCGTTGCATCCCTAACAACGGTATCAGTGTACAAAAGGCATTTTCTACAAACACATCCAAGTGTTTTTGGCTGCCCGCACCACTCGTTTAATGTCAGGTGACTCACACTCTGCGCAGCCTTCAACTGCAGCTCGTGCTGTATTGAACAGACGCATGACACTTCAAAACTACAGCGGCCGTTTTTCAACTGAGCTAAATTTATTTCTGATGTCTTGGTCACACTAATTGGAGGACCAGAACAAATTGCCTTGGGGGCCGGGTTCGGCCTGCGGGCCGACAATTGAATAGCCCTGGTGTAGGGAATAAGTATGGATAAGGCTTTCTCACAGGAACAATGCTCAATTAACGCAGATGCTAATCAAGGATCGCATCCGCCACATACAGTTCACTGAACAGTTTTGATATCTCAGATTATTCTCTGAAGATCATTCTGAATAAAGACTTAACTATTTTGGCATAATGTCAGACAGAAACATAGTTTTCAGGGATATTTTATGTAATTGTATGTAAGTCATGATCTAATGACCTAATTGTTGTGTCTTTCTGCAGGAGAGGGCTTAAAAGTTTTGGCCGAAATTCAAAATGGTTCTTCCCGAACAATCAAACCAAAGTACTGCCTGTATGAAAAATACAGTTTTTTTGCCAAAGGAAAGAGAAAAGTTCACACACATGATCTTTTTAAAGAGGTGGGAGAATCCGTTGAGCCAAACTCAAAGAAAACCATCACCACAGTGCTGTCCATTCCTCCCAGCCTTACCATCTCAATCCTAAACTGTAGGATCCTCAAGGTCGAGTACAGATTGAGGGTGAGTTACAACATCCAAAGCAAAAGGTGCATTCAACTACATCCCTGGTAGATAGCACTGTCGTCTCACAGAAAGAAGATCACTGGTTCGAGTCCTGGTTGGGCTAGGTGGCATTCCTGTGTTTGCCTGGGTTTCCTCTGGGTGCTGTTTCCGCCACAGTCCAAAGAGATGTGGTATACGTTCATTCATTCATTCATTTTCTTTTCGGCTCAGTCCCTTTGTTAATCTGGGGTCGCCACAGCGGAATGAACCGCCAACTTATCCAGCATTTGTTTTACGCAGCGGATGCCCTTTCAGCTGCAACCCATCTCTGGGAAACATCCATACACACTCATTCACTATCATACACTACGGACAATTTAGCCTACCCAATTCACCTGTACCACATGTCTTTGGACTTTTTTGGGGGGGAAATCGGAGCACCCGGAGGAAACACACGCAACCACGGGGAGAACATGCAAACTCCACACAGAAATGCCAACTGACTCAGCCGAGGCTCGAACCAGCGACCTTCTTGCTGTGAGGCGAACATGCTACTCACTACGCCACCGTGGCTGTGGTATACCTGAATTGTGTAAACAAAATTGGCTGTAGTGTATGAGTGTGTGCGTTAATAAGAGAGTTTATGGGTGTTTCCCTGCACTGGTGGTTCAGGAGTTAGTGTACTCTCAGTTTTGAGTTGTGGCTGGAAGGGCATCTGCTGCATAAAACATATGCCAGAGATGCCAAGACAAGTCAAGTTTATTTATATAGCACATTTTATACACAGTGGTAATTCAAAGTGCTTTACATAAACAGGAATAAAAGAAACAAGTGTATGAAAATAAAAACAACAAGAAATAAAATTGTTAAAAACAGATTAAATTGTGTTAAAACAATACCAGAGTAATTGGTAGTTCATTCTGCTGTGGCGACCTCTGATAAATCAGTAACAAAGCCAATAACATTGCTGTTCAGCCAGATCAAAATCTTACTTGAAGTGGTTTGTGCCAGTTGAAAATTTTGTCCATCTTGAGAACGAACTGACACCACGCCACTCTAAAGTGTGGCATCAAAGTACCATCAAAGCCGTGACGCCACAGATATTTCACCACATGACAATGATCATGTGTGTTTTAGGTTTATTTTACTCCATCAATTTTTGTTTATTTGTTTATAGTTTATCTGTTGTTCATTTTGGTCATTTTTCACACAGATGTATTCAGCTGTATGACCTATGAGATATATTTTTTTTAAAATAACGAATGGCTCAAATACCAGTCTATTTAATATATAATATGATCATCATTGGTCATTGATCACACCATGTGGTTTGTCACGACTGCAGCAAATTACGAGAGCTCAAAGGGTCTGACTTGTCGGCTGTACAGATGGACTGTTCTCTGCTCGTCTCATTGACTGCCGTCTGCTGCCTGCGAACACAACTGTGTGATCAAACTCATATTTAAAGCGTGTTCTTGATTTGTTTACAATCTTTTAAAACAAGTTTCAAACAGAGATGAGTTCATGTCTGTGCAGTCTCAGTCAAATAATTGGTTTGTCATTTGTGTTTAGGTTTACCTGGATGTTAAATATGCATCAGACCCCGAGATCAAACTCCCAATAGTGATTCTTCCTCTTCAGCCTACCTCAGGTGCAAATGGCTCTACAAATAGTGACTTTGGAATTTGGAATCAGCCACAGCCAGGCAGTGCAGGCCCCAACCCACCTCCTACGGCTCCATCAGCCCAACAACTAAATATGACTGGACCACCTGGTCAGTTTGGTGCTCCTGATTACCCTGGACCTCCCGTTGGTCAGTGTCCACCTCCTAGTTACCCTGGACCTCCTCTGGGTCAGTTTGGGGCTTCTGCTTTAGCTGGACCTCCAGGTCAGTTCGCTCCCTCTTATTACAGTGGAGCTCCAGGCCAGTTCGGTCCTTCAGTTACACATCATTCAAGCACATCAGCTCCACCTCCGTATCAGGAGTTTAAACTTTATCCACAGCTGCCAGATCAGCCAGAAAAATCTTGACAAGATGATTTTGGAATCACTTTCTAGGCTCCTTTTTTTGTGTTGCTTATAAAGCTTTGGTCGCACTGTAGTTTGAGGACCATTTATCACTTTTAAAGAACCATTAACTATGACTTATTTTTTTAACATCTGATTTGGTGCTTATTTATAATTCGGTAGTTATTCAATTTAGGCATGGGGTAGAATTGCACGATCTCAAGTATGGTCATACAGAATAAGGCATCAATAAAATGCTAATAAACAGCCAATGTGCTAGTAATATAAGTGAAATATCTCACAACATAAGTGAGAGTTGGTCCCTGAACGAAAAAAAGCAGTACCGTATCGTATCTACAATGACCTATATTATTTTTTGTGAGTTAGTACGCTTGAGTAAATAAACAAACATAGATCCTTTATTATTTATTTTTGTATCCTAAACCATCTGTGTGGCGCTACATCCTGCATCCCATTCAGCATTTAAATTGCTTTGAAGTGAATGCAGTACTATTTTTCAGTAGTGTTCTTTGCTGTATATATTTAAAGGGAACAGTATGTGAACCCTTACTGTGAATTGTAATTGTGAATTGTTATAAATTATAAGTGTGCTTAAAAGGATAGTGCACCCCAAAAATGAAAATGTTATTATTTACTCACCCTTCACTTATTCCTAACCAGCTGAGCACAGAAGATATATTGAACTAGGCATGGGACGATGACCGTTTTCAAGGTATACCGCGGTATGTAAAGGTCAAGGTTTTTATACCGCCAAAATTTTCTGCTATAACGATTTTTTTATTTACATTTTTTTGTTGTTTTTTAGGTGTAAATTGTAAAGACATCTGTGTTTTTGAAACAAATGAAGACAGCAGAAGTCAATGATTCATTGCAATTATTTAGCCTGACATGTTTACTGACGCAAAATATGTTAAGGCCCAATCCCAATTCTATTTTTGTACCCCTACCCACTCCCCTACCCCTTCTCCTTGGCCCTTACAACCGAGGGTTAAGGGGAAGGGCTTCAAAACTTACTTCTAAGAATTGGGACAGCACTACAGCTCCTGCACACGTCAGCATATGTCATCGCGATCTCTTGCTGCATATGAGATCAGACCATCACGACTGCTGTAGTTTTTCCAGTTGTGTTATTTTTTGGTGTTTATTTTCAGGAAATCACTGAAGGCGTATATTATGTTATCATAACGATCTAAGGTGGCAATAAGATCGTAACTGTACTGTACATTTACTCCGTGGCCATACTCATATATTTAACACATGAAAACAACATTAACATTATAGCAGACACTGTAAAAAGCTCTTTCTCAGCCACTAGACTTTTCTGACAGGGTATTCGAGTGTCAGAATGTTGTGGGACTGCTATACAGGAGTTATGATTATGGATTATATATCGCAAAATTTAGCGTTTTTTTTTTAAGCATGATGGTAAAACACGAACGCGGTTATGAATATATTAAAACGTGTTTGTTTGTCGGAAAAAATTGTAATAATGACAAAAATACTAATTTGTGGATCTCCTTACTTCCGGGTTCAGCTATTCTGCCGCTGTGGCAGGAGTATTCTGGGAAATTTTCTTACCCCTCCGTTTGAAGTGTGGTCCTGAAAAATCTTCATTCGAAGGGGTGTATACCCCTTGCCCTTAGCCCTACGCCTTCAAGCTAAAGAGAATTGGGACACCACTACCCCTTCACATGAACACGCAAAACGAGGGGTAGGGGTAAGGGGAAGGGCTAAGGGGAGAGTTGGGACTGGGCCTAAATGTTTCTCAAAATAAAGGAAAAAGGTTTTGTTTTTTAGCCAGACATTTAAAAAGAATATATTTTAGAGCAGTAAACACAACACCATCATACCATGAAAACGTTATATTTTTATCCAAGGTTATCATACCTTCAGAATCTTATACCGGCCCATGCCTGTATTAAACGTAGCTGTTAACTTGTAAGCATTGACTTTCAATAGTATTTGTTTTATGGAAGTCAATGGTTACAATTTTTCAGCTTGATTGAAAATATCATCTTTTGTGTTCAACAGAAGAAAGATTTGAAACACCTTGATGGTGAGTACATAGTGAGTAGGTTTACATTTTTGGTTGAACAATCCCCTTCTTTATTGAATTCTGTGACACTATACGGCATGCTGACAGAATAATGTATTTATGTATTCATGTATATGTCAAATGAAATTGATTTTACTTACAAATATTATGTTATCAGTCTTGTGAAAGAAGAAAATTTAAGTTTGCGTAGCTTATTATTGGATACATAGATACAGGTGTTGTTTGTGTCAAAGTAGCCTTTTTAATAGGCTACTCTTTAAAGTCTTTATGAGGACCATTGCTTTGGTTGTGCTTCCCCTCTGCTCCTCAGTGGGGATGAATGCGGTTTCTGAAACCAGTACAAGCTTCCTTTTTTATGCTCTTATAAAATATAAACATGTTGGCACCAGTGGTGTAGTGATTAGTGTGTCGACACATGCACTCTGGTGCTCAGGGCGACCCGAGTTTGATTCCGCCTTGCGTTCCTATGCCGATCCTTCCCCTCTCTCTGCTCCCTATGCTTTCCTGTCTATTCAGTCCTATCTAATAAAGGTGAAAAACCCCGAAAAAAATTATATATATATATAAAAAATAAATAAATTTAAACATATTGAAAACACTATAATCCTTTTCGAATTAATATATCTAAAGTTTAACCTATATGATCTTTATCTAACTTTCGGCTTCTGCTGCACTCCCACTATACAGTATGCACTCACCAGAATAGTTGGGGCTAGCTTTTCCAGTTTACAGATGATGTGACATGCAAATGCTAATGACGTCTGCTTGCTTTCCACAAGTCTGCCGTTTTGTTTTACAATATAAATCATTAAGCTTGTTTGAGATGTGAACATCTACGCAGCACTGATGAACGGTGTTCTCTGCAAGTTACATGCTCATTAGGTCTGTATTGTCTAACTTGCATGTGCATGCTGCGGTGTATGCTACATATATGTGAAATATGTATTGAACGTTCTCTTCTGTAAAACAGTAAAGAAGATTTTTCCTTGAAACTTTGGTTCTCGTCAATCGTGAAAATGCAAGATAACAAAATCAATACATTGACTTGATTATTCATTGTACTTCTGATAATACAATATTTCTGTGCAAGAAACTAGAGATCATTCATGAAGTATTTTATTTGTTAATTTACACCTTATAACAAGTAGCTGCATCTATTATAGGCCCACAAGTATGAACAATACGACACACATCCTTCATCTGTTTAAACAAACAGCATAAGCTAATGTGTAAGGACGTGTCTGCATATACGGCATTATGCAACAAGACACTCGTGCTCGAGACAGTTGTGAAAGCATTCAGGACTTTTAGCAGAGGCTGAATAAATGCTCAGTTTCTCACTCACTTAACTCTCCTTCAGGTAATTCACTTCAGCGGTTGGCACAGTGGAATGAATTGCCATTTTCCGTTTCTTGCACACATCGTTTCCTTAATGTATCATCAGGAGCCACAGGTACACACACACAAATGTTTGAAGCATAACTATTCCAACAGCTTTCATCCTAGACCCTTGAAAAAATGGTCAGATTGTATGGAATAATTAGGAATGACTTTTTGGGGGGAAAAAAAGAAGAAAAAACAAAACAAAACATAAACGTATTTGGTATTCGGCCATATATATATATATATATATATATATA
>CAIGQQ010038283.1:2429067-2472711 GCA_903798035.1 Danio albolineatus
TATAATCATTATTATTATTATTTTATTTTTTTTCAGCCAGTAGCCTTTTTTATGAACATAGGTACAGAAAGATCGACAGACTTGTTTTAGTTTTCAGTTTGTCTTTTGAATGAATAATTAAACACGCTAGCATGAAAATTAAATTAGACAGGGAGGGGAAAACAAACATTAAAGAGCTGAATTTGGGAAATGGTGTCTCAAAGCACCCAAAGTGGTTCCTGAGCATTCATAATAAGAGGGTTCCCCTTGAAAGCAATAAAGTTCTTCGGAGAACTGAGTCTTTTGAAAAGGTGCCTTGAGGTTTGCCTTCAGGAACCTTTATTTTTAAAGAGCTTATTTCATTTGAAATATAATTCAAAATAACATTTTGCTTAACCTTACCCAATGTATATATTTTGGAGTTCTGTAAGCTTAAGGCAAATCTGTTGTCAAAGTTATCATTCTAATCTAAATTTATTTGCATTATTGTATCAAAAATTAAATATTCTTGTGAAATTATATTAGGTGTCCTCATGTGTTTGAAGTAAATCAGCATTTAAATAGCAATTATTTTATTAGCAAAAGCATATTAATCTCATAATATCACACAATATTCTCTGATCATGCAGGTGGTGGATATCAGAGTGAAGTGGGAAACACAAATACTACACACAACACTAATAAAAAAAGGATTAGTCTGATTAATTGCACATTTTATCTGTTCTAAATGTACCTTAAGTTCATTTCATGTCGCATTTTGAAACTGCACAATAACAATAGCAGGCAGTTAAGTGCACATGATAAAAAGCTGAAGCATAACAGTGATTTATAGGGATGCATTGAAATTCAATTCAGCACTTGGCTGAAGTTAATACTAAATACATTTCTTCTGTTTTTATTTATTTATTTATATTTAGAAAAGTAATGGCACACTGTTGCCCATAATTTCATACAATTTCGCCCCTCTTTTAAAAGGTCTAGGACAAAAGCTGCGGAGGTACTTACGTGCTGATATTTCATCCAACTATGTTTCTTAGTTGAGTGCATAATGTTATGTTTCAACAATGTGTGTGTATATAATACAAAACTAGTTTTTTGTTTAGTGTACACAACAACCCTGCCAAAATGATCCAACAGACACAAATCAGTATTTCCTCTGCCATCTGTGCCAACACATTTACTGGAAAGAAGAAATTTATCCTTAAATAGGGACTACACGCTTCCTGACAAGTCTTGTCATCTATCCAGGTTTTAGGAACAACAAATAATAACTTGACTTCTAGTTGATCATTTAGTATCAGAAGTGGCCTATATGAAAGGCAAAGGCCTCTAGATTATGCTTATTTTACCAAAATAAAATATGATCGTGCCTTAATATTAATTATTTAATTAGGACAGTAAGGTCTGACTTTACTGAGACCAAAGTCTCCTCACTTAACAGAAATATTGTACAGTATGGAGTATAAAGTCATTGTCCAGAAAATAATTAATATTGTGTATGACTCCCATGAGCTTGGAGGACTGCATCCACACATCTCTGTAATGACTCAAATAACTTATTAATAAAGTCATATGGAATGGCAAAGAAAGCGTTCTTGCAGGACTCCCAGAGTTCATCAAGATTCTTTGGATTCATATTCAATGCCTCCTCCTTCATCTTACCCCAGACATGCTCAATAATGTTCATATCTGGTTACTGGGCTGGCCAATCCTGGAGCACCTTGACCTTCTTTGCTTTCAGGAACTGATGTGGAGGCTGAAGTATGAGAAGGAGCGCTATCCTGAACAATTTTCCCAGTCCTGTGGTTTGTAATGTAATGGGCAGCACAAATGTCTTGATACCTCAGGCTGTTGATGTTGTCATCCACTCTGCAGATCTCTTGCACGCCCCCATACTGAATGTAACCCAAACCATTATTTTTCCTTCACCAAACTTGACTGATTTCTGTAAGAATATTGGGTCCATGCGGGTTCCAACAAGTCTTCTGCAGTATTTGTGATGATTAGGATGCAGTTTAGATCTTCTACCTACTGAAAATGACCTTCTGCTACTTTTCCAAATGGTCAACTAGAAGTTATTATTTGTTGCTCTTACAACTGGGATTGATGACAAGACTTTTGTCGGGTAGTGTACACATACCTCCATGGGGATGTTGTCTTTCTTAGTCAATGGATTAATAAAACTGAGTCAAATATTACTCAGACCTGCAGCTTCTTTCCATTACAGACGTTGATTGTTCTCAAGAATCCTGTACCAGAAATTTGGCCAGAGGAAAAATGGTTGTGCACAACTGAGCTTGGTGTCTCTCTATTTTTCCTTTCAATTCTGTCAATTGGTGAGGTTTGTGCCTCACATCTGACGCCACTAGCTTGCTTGGCTTTGGAGTATTTGAGCTTTCTAATCTGTATTTCTATCCCCTCCAGTATTTGTGCCAAACATATAAAATCTCTTTTTGATCAACTTTGTAATCTAGACAGTTTCGTTTCATGCATGCTCTGGTCCCTGAACAGCTGCTCCTTGAACCTTCCACCGCCGCCAAAACAGTCAGTGAGATTCAACTCTCTCAACCAGCTGGAAGTCTGCATGACTGATCCATTCTTACAGCCTGTGCATGCCTGACTGCTAAACATTTTAAGCTCTAGAAACCATTGAATTCAAAATCATTTTGAAAGTCGAGAAGGACACACAAATGCAGCCTGAGTGTTTAAGTAAAAGGAGTCATGATTTAAAAATAATAATAATAATCATTTTACAAGATCACATCTACATACTGTATAATAAACAGAATAAATGTTAGGCATATTTGCTGTCAGAACGGATACCACAATAAAAATTTTTTTGTTTCTGTCATATTTTCATATTTCTGACTATTTTAATTTAATATATTTTTAATTATCACTAAAACACTTTAATTCCATGTTTTTATCATCAATTGTTCCTTCAGTAATCTGATATATATAGTTACAGTATATATATATATATATAGTTGAAGTCAGAATTATTAGTTCCCCTTTGAATTATTTTTATTTTTAAAATATTTCCTAAATGGTGTTTAATTTATATTTTCACAGTATGTCTGAAAATATTTTTTTCTCCTGGAGAAAGTCTTATTTGTTTTATTTCGGCTAGAATAAAAGCAGTTTTAAATTTTTTAAAAACCATTTTAAGGTCAAAATTATTAGCCCCTTTAAGCTTTTTTTTTTCAATAATCTACAGTACAAATCATCATTAGACAATAACTTGCCAAATTACCCTAACCTGCCTAGTTAACCTAATTAACCTAGTTAAGCCTTTAAAAGTCACTTTAAGCTGTATAGAAGTGTCTTAAAAATATCTAGTAAAATATTATTTACTGTCATCATGGCAAAGATAAGAGAAATCAGTTATTAGAGTTATTAAAATTATTATGTTTAGAAATGTGTTGAAAAAAAAATCTCTCCTTTAAACAGAAATTGTGGAAAAAATAAACAGGGGGGTAATAATTCAGGGGGGCTAATAATTCTGACTTCAACTATTTTTTATTTTTTTCAGTTTAATTGCCTACACTTGAATGTTCAGAACTGTAAAATGCGTTGGTGGATTAGGGGTGAAATAAGGACAATAATATAATCATGAACAGAAGTAAACATCATAAAAAGTGTTTTGAAAATGTATGGTTACACCATGCTAACAAAGGCTTTCTCACTTACTGTAAATGTCATGAAAAATCATTATTTAAAATATGTAATATATTAATAAAATAGGCCAGAAGATCCCCCCTAATTATTTTTTTTCTGTTGTACAATCTCTGTAATTATTCCATATTAAACATGGCATTTCATGACTTCCCAGCAATCTTCAACAGTTGGAGACAAAAGTTTCCTGATCAATTTTTATTACTTGCAAATCCAATGCAGAGTTTCACCATGTTCCCAGACGTGATGTGCCCAATCCTGAACTAATGGCAACACTAAAATAAAAATCCAATGTACAATGCCCGTATTAAATATTTATCTACAATGTTTTGACGTTCAGTCATCTCTCTTTTGTCTTGCTTTGGCGCCTAAGTATAGAACCAAAGATGAAAAGGTGAAATTTTTCACCTAATCAAAAACACTGACAAAATGGGAAACTACATTGCTAACACTACATTTATTGTTATTAAAACACATTAGCATTGCTGATGTTCCCTCAAGATTCACTATTCTTGTACTGTTGGCTATTCCAGACAAAATCATCAGTTAAAAAAGACAGGATCAATTTGAAAGTCACAGCAATAAACAAGCTGTGTTGAAGTTTAGACACTGCATGTAATAATTACAGTACATTTGATGTTTAGTGAACACATTTTGTTACGCCGGTATTGGTGGCCTGTATGTTTTCTTTTGTCTATGTTTTGTCAATGCTTTGTTTTTGTTTTCATGTCCTGTTCCTGTCTATTCCTGGTTGCCCTGCCTTAGGATGTGCCACCAGCGAGTGCCGCTATAGATCCAGGACGAGCCTCCAATTTATGTTATGGCCCAGATGCCTAGGGCTGGTGTCAGAACATAATGAAAAGTAAATGCACGAACAAACAGCTAAACAAACTGAAGTTCATTGATTTTCAGGTTCTTTTATTCTGAGACATGAAGGATTTATTTATTTATTTATTTTTGTATAAAAGAAAACAAAGACTAAGAGCACAAGAACACCTTCAGGGTTAAACAATCTCACTCACTCCAGAATAAAAGAAACAAACAAACAAAAAATGCAAACACTTTCCTTACTCTCCGATTGGACTAATATCAAACTGAAAACTCATGAATATCATTCTTTTTCCCAAATGACTGATTTGTGCAAGCGAAATGTTTTTCTTTATTTATTTATTATAATACATATTTTGCCTGCTGACTTCAAAACTTCACATTTTCTTGGTAGAATGAACTTTACATAAACCTACCCACCATTGATATGCGGAAATCTTAATTCATTATTTAATTAAACCTAAACCTATTTCATTTTAGCTTTAAACCACACCACAATTGTGGCATATTAAATTAGGTATAGTGAGCTCAAAAAAAAAAAAAAGTTATTTTGACAGTGCACATGTTAAATTTTACTAGCCAACATGTTTGCATTTCAGTGTAACAGCACTTAATTGAAATGATTTTAGATGAATATTTGGAAGATGTCATGTTGAATATAAGTTCATATTTATTGTTTTATATTATTTTATGGAAATACATTTTAAACTTAACCAATGCAGTAGTAGCCTACCACTTTTAAGCGATTAAGTAAATAATAAACAGAGTCATGGCTCCCTCTGCAGGACACAGATATAAACACAGCAAAATGGTGCCAACTCCAAAAACGCACCATGAAGCGAGGTTCAGTTACTTTTTCTGCTAATCGCAACGATTATTGACTGTACTGTTTAATCAGTCGCTTCCATCAACCCAAACTAATGGTGTGCTAGACAAAATTATCAAACATGGATTCAACCAAGACAGAAACCCATCGAACATGTAGCATGTGTCATTTGAAGCATTTTTTATAGTTCTAGACTGGATATGAAACTCATAGATTACAACATACATACATCTCTTTGGTTATGACAACTTTGATCAAAGGATATTCATGTCAGTGCCGTTCAACTCCATACTGAATCATTCTTTCAGGTAAGGCCTGTTTTTTCCCCTCTCATAGGCCTCTTTCCATATGACGCTTGTTTTGGGTCTTAAAGACCCCAACATCGTTAAAATTAAGATTCTTTATTGGCTTCGATGATTCTGAACCTTTGAATTCTACATAAATACTCTATAGTAGGAAAATGTTTAAATCATCAAAATGTTCTTCACAACAGAAAAACCTTCCAAAAACTCTTAACTGCAAAGTTAAAAAGTGTCCTGCAGTAAAGTGTCCTGCAGATTTTAGCTCCAACTTGCCTCAACACACCTGCAAGGATGTTTCTAGAAAGCCTAGAAAGAGATTGATTACCTTGCCCAAGTGTGTCTGATTGGGGTTGGAACTAAACTTTGCAAGACACCGAGTTTGGACACCTCTGTCTTAGGGGAATTAAAAATGGTTCTTTTTACTTTTCTTAAAAATATGTACACTTACCCTACTACAGTATGCTTTAATTGGATTTACATAAGGAATATGTATGTATGTATGCGTGTATGTAAATAAGTAAAAAAATTCTATAAATATTTTATGGCATATTGTGTAATGCCATAGACGCAAAGTGGTTTACAATCAAATGATAGCTCATAAAATATATATTTTTATGGTTTATATATTTTATGCTGATTTTATGACTCAGTAATGTATTTAATGCTCTAGAATTAAAATATCTAATGCTAACAAGCACACACGTAAAACATTTTTCTTAATATTTGATTCTGAAATACAGTGCTATTTTCTTATTTACCCCATGCCTTTCCCTATGATGATTTACACTACTTTGCTTCCTACAATATTCTTCTATTCATAGGTATGCAATTAATATTTGTAAGGATATTTTGAGCAATATGATTTTATGTTTTGACCATCCAGTTTGTAAGTGGCATCGGAACATTGCTTACGGAGTTTAAACTGGAAGTAACAGGCCACGGCTCTTGCCCGTCACTGTGAGATTAATTAGATTAACTTTATCCTTTAGTTTAAATTATAGTGATCTTATTTTGCTATTTCATGCTGCCTGAAGCTAATTCTGGCATATTCCCACACTCATTTTGTATCATGTTCCTTCCAAGGCTGTGGTTTGTAGAGTAGAGCAGACGTGGGATTTTGAGCTAATTGAAGAGCTTTTTTACATGGGGTTTATACTGTTTATGGTTCCTCATCTAAATTTTATGTTGTCAAAATGAACAGATGATATAGTAGGTGTGATGTTATCGCATAATCAGCATGTGCAGTCTTTTTTTCTCCCTCAGGATGACATTATGTCTGCTGTACACCTGACACCTGTTTTTTTTTTCTTTCTTCTTTCACGTCTGTTTACTGTAAAGCTAAGTTATGTTTGCTATCTCTTGTGTCATTGTTTGCTCAAGCTCATATAAACTCTTTTATGATATGAAGCTGCT
Source organism: Danio albolineatus (assembly GCA_903798035.1). Taxonomy (NCBI): domain Eukaryota; kingdom Metazoa; phylum Chordata; class Actinopteri; order Cypriniformes; family Danionidae; genus Danio; species Danio albolineatus. The sequence continues at coordinate 2,436,091 of CAIGQQ010038283.1, forward strand.
TTATATGTTAATATTCATCTACAGCTTTATTCTGGGAGAATAAATAATAATATTTAGCAAATATAGAAGCAGAAATCAAATGTAATAACGTTATTATTCATTCATTCATTCATTTTCCTTCAGCTTAGTCCCTTTATTTATCAGCGATTGCCACAGCTGAATGAACCACCAACTTATCCAGCATATGTTTTACAGAGCGGATGCACTTCAACACCCATACACTCTCCCATACACAGATACACACGCACACACACACACTACGGCCAATTTAACTTATTCAATTCACCTATAGCGCATGTCTTTTGACTGTGAGGGGAAACCGGAGCACCCGGAAGAAAACCCACATGAATGTGGGGAGAACATGCAAACTCTACACAGAAACACTAACTGACCCAGCTGACCCAAGCAACCTTTTTGCTGTGAGGCTACAGTGCTAACCACTGAACCATCATGCTACCAGTAGTGTTGTTATTTAGTGGCTAATTTGTATTAATTTGTGTGATCTCATTCATACATTTTCAGTCTGATTTATTTATCCCCCAATAAGGGGTAGGGTTATGGGTGGGGTTTGGGGGCATGCCTCATTTTAAAAAGTGTGTTTCATACAAATTATTAAAATTTGATTTTGAATTATTGAATCTGATTAAATCTGAAATATAATTTTGTATATATTACTTTGCTGATTATAAGTAAAGGTTGTGAAGATGGAGCAAACAGACTGCTCATTTGTTCAGTTTTCCACTGTTTGTCACAATACTTGTAGCTTTGTTTTTATTATTTTATGTAAGTACTAAACTGTGAGATGATAAGTGAGATGATAAGTAATATTGACTCTATTTGTGGACTGTTGTTTAAATTATTTGCAGAAAAACTGCTAATGAATGTGCATTTTTTAAGGGGGGGTTGCTTTTTGGTAGAATCTGTGAAACTCATTCTCACTCCCTCACTTTCCTTTTATCCATAACTTTATCCAATTCACCTGTACTGCGTGTCTTTGAACTGTACAGTAAACTGAAGCACCCAAACAAAATCGCATGTGAACACAGGGAGAACATGCAATTTTCACAAGGAAAGGCATCCTGGCTCAGCCAGGGCTTGAAACCAAGAACTTTTTAGCCCTGAGGACATTGTGCTGTCCTGGTGTAAAACATTTGGTGTAAAAGTTTAAGTTTGAAACGGTTAAGTGCATGCAAGTATAGTTATTAGGATGCCCACTGGCACTGTCGGAAATAACCATTTATGGAATATATAGTAACTTATAGTGACATTACTAGTCTTTTTGTGCTTTTTTTTCAGTTTTCAGAAACTGAGAAATGTTTTACTCAAAACACTTGAAGAATGTAAGTTAAAGCTGTAGATCTTAATATTAATTTAAATATGTGCTTTGCTTGTAAATAAAGTGATAATTCACCCCAAAATGAATATTTTCCCACTATTTACTCACCCTCAACTAGTTCTGAACCTTTATGAGTTTCTTTTATTTTGTTTTACAGAAGAAGGTTCAGGTTTGTGACGAGTGAAAGGTGAGTAAATAATGACAGAATATTCAGTTTTGCTTGATCTGTCCCTTTAACATCTCTCAGTAAATCTGTAGTACTGAAATGTATTTTTAGCTGCGTTACATTCATATTCATACATATTCAGAACTCATATTGTTCACGATAATTAACAGATTTGCATCCCCTCATCAAGCACAATAATGACTAATGAAATATGGAATTCCACGTAGGCTTTGCCAATCACAGTTTGGCAGACAAGTTTGTTTCAATTATATACACAAATATCGGCAAAAGTTACTACATGTTGCTTTTCAAATATTTAAATGGCCACAAACTGACTATGTCCACATACAGTTGGCTACTCTATACCCAAATCCTGACACCACAATGATAAAAATGTAAACCGTGCACAACTCTTAAATATTTTAGGTGACTAATGGTCTATCAAATGTAATTCTTGTTGCTTGTGGTCGTGCAAAATCTTATTTTCCTCCCTCTCCATAGACTTTTCAAATAAATTGTCGAAGTAGAGGTTCTGTCCCTCCCATAATTTTCATGGCAGTATGACTATGATATCCTAGATTTCAGCTGTACTGTACCAATTGCCGTCCAGAGGTCTGTTCCGAATCTAGTCACCTTCTCTAGTACAGTTTAGTAAAAGAACCTCATAGCGTTACTGAGACCATAAAATGAGCCCTTAAAAAATACAGTCCTTGTTGTAACCTGGTACATACTGTAAGTAGTCAACTTGAGCATTCCAGGTGAGAGCACAATCAAGGTTATATTGTGTTATTGGAATATTATGAATATACTGTACTGTAAACTGGCTGTTGAAAAATACATTTGTCACACTCTATTTCATTGGACCCGCTTCACCTTGGATTATGGCAAACATCTGCTGTGGCATCATTTTCAATATGCATCTGCAGTGTCACAATATCTATCCAGAGTTTCATTCATTTTACCCAACAATCTTGTATTGATGATTGAAAAATCAGTCTGCCAAAGATTCTCAATACTAGGCATGATGGTTGTGGGGTTCCTAACCGGGTGATTGTATCTGCTCATTATGCCAACAAGTAACTATGTCATCATGTATTGTACACTGGCTGATAATGCTGCATATGGAAATACTCTTACAAACAGACAACAACTTATTTAATATGACAAAACACATGCGTGCAAATTCTCACAACACAAGCAAATACAGAAGTGTGTTACAAATTGTGCAGACCACAATGGAAATGTGTTAGCCAGCTGTATGTGAAAATGACATAGCCAGCTGCTACAGAGTGTTCTAACAAGGCTTGGATGATATGAAACATTTGATACCGCCAGACCTCCTCCGTATTTTACCTTGGTATATGGTATTAATGTGAATTATTAAAAAAAATTGATGTAAGGCTCAGACAGTGTCACCAAACTGTTGGTTTGTGCCTAAACTATTTAGAATCTGAATACCAAACATTAGTACTGAAGCAATACCAAAATAACATACACAACAATATTAACAACTTTTTTTTTAAACAAATAGCAAAACAAAGACCAGAACAGTTTTCACGCAGAAGCACACAAATCAATTAGCACATCACCGTAACAACTTTTAATAACAAAGAAGAGCAGCTTCTAGAAAGGTGCAAATAGAGCCACAACAGTCAACCAGAGTTGAATTAACATAAAAATCATCCATATTATATAAAGTATTGCAAAGCAATAGTCCTAAACAAAAGCTTCTTCTTTCCAGTCTTCTTTTCAATATTGTTTTTAATGTAAACTAAAAATGTGGGACAGCTGTATGTGAGACATATATCCATTCTGGCAGCTTGTACTGGGCATCTACAAACTTTACCATGTCCTTAAAGCACTTTTTTCCCCAATGTGTGGAAAGAGACTATTTCCTTCACCAAGTATTTTGTCACTGCATCAGTACAGGTTTTCCAACGGACAATGTCGCTTTTCTACTCTGTTATTTTTTTGAAGGTCCCTATTTTCGTCTGCTGCGTACTGGTGGTAGACTTAGATGTTGTTGGTCGTACATCGGGAGGTGTTGAAACTGTTGCACTGAGTGACCTCAGGTCCATCCTCGCAGCAGTGAGTGGATGGTTGTTTCGTATATGCGACCTTATGTTAGAGGTATTTCCATGTCTTTGGTCACCTTTTTGTTGCACAATTTGCAAATAGCCTTGTCGGTATTTACCTTCTCTCCCTTCTCGTTCGGTCGAAACCCAAAATACTGCCAAACTGCAGAAGTTGTGTTCTTTTTTTGATACCAGGTCACTTGGTGCGTGACTTGCTATCTTTCCCCACTTCTCTCTTTCTCCTCCACGCTGTCCCGTGATGACAATCATGCATACACATTTTTAGGCATTAAATAAATTATATTTAATATTTAATCCTTGTCTCTTATATAAGTGCATTGTTTCTTAAGATGGTATAATGATATACTGTTGCTATTTTTGGATCCCGCGATATACCCTATTACTGAATTACCACCCAAGCCTAGTCCTAACTACACACAATGTGGTGCGATGACGCATCATGAGATGATGTTATCATTTCCATGTTAAAAAGAGGTTTTTTTCCTAACCATCCCCTGTGGCAAAACATTTATATTTTAGAAATGTTTTCTATTTCTGCAACATCATGGCAGAAAACAGCATAAACTACTATGACACTAATCACCACAGGTACAGATTATGCTCTTTATTCAGCGTTAAATGCTACCAATGTGAGTTTGAATGCCATTTTATATTAAATTTGTACATTTATTTATCTTGAAAAAAAATAAATAGGTTTTAAAATGAAAGTAAAATGAAATAAAGGTCAAAAGATTTTAAAATGAAAGTCAGACCTCTGACAGTGTAAACCAACAATATCAGTCACTCAGTAGCGAAGCTCTTTTAATAATGTTAAAAAGGTTTAATATGTATTAATAAGATTGTAACCCTTAGCATTTCATTGGGAGTGCAGTGGCTGATACGAGTGGCTGGTATTTAAATGTTTCTGTTGTGTCGTGGGCCTCACAGTTGCGCAGTGGGTAGCACAATCGCCTCACATGAAGAAGGTCGCTGGTTCGAGCCTTGGCTTGGCTCAGTTGGCATTTCTGTGTGGAGTTTGCATGTTCTCCCTGTGGTTGCGTGGGTTTTCACAGGTGCTCCGGTTTCCCCCACAAGTCCAAAGACGTGCTATAGGTGAATTGGGTAGGCTAAATTGGCCCTAGTGTATGTGTGTGAATTAGTGTGTATGGATGTTTCCCAGTGATGGGTTGCAGCTGGAAGGGCATCCGCTGCGTAAAACACATGCTGAGTAAGTTGCCATTTCATTCCACTATGGTGAACCCAAATTAATAAAGGGACTAAGCTGTGTCGTGTTTATGGACAGCCAAATTACTTGTCACTGGAATTATTGCATTGCATGTAGTTAGGACAAATTGTTTTTTACGCACTGACTTTTAGGCATTGGGATCTATAAAAGTTTCTGTTTAATTTATGCTGTTAAAAAAACAGAAAAAGGAACAGAAAATGGCCAACAGTTAGTTGAAAAATAATTAATTTTTAGTACATTATATTATACATTTCCACTAAATATGCTACAATATTTGTTTATCCATGTATTTTTATTCGTTATTCATTTAAATATAATTTAGGGGGTGACACGGTGGCTCAGTGGTTAGCAATGTTGCCACACAGCAAGAAGGTCCCTAGTTCGAGTCCCGGCTGGGTCAGTTGGCATTTCTTTGTGGAGTTTGCATGTTCTCTCCATGCATGTATGTGTGGGTTTTCTCCGGGTGCTCCGGTTTCCCCCACAGCCCACAAAACATGTGCTATAGGTAATTTGAATAAGCTAAATTGGCTGTAGTGTATGTGTGAATGAGAGTGTTTGGTTATTTCCCAGTACTGGGTTGCAGGTAGTAGGGCATCCACCGTGTAAAACATATGCTGGATAAGTTGTCGGATGAATAAAGGGACTAAGTTGAAAGAAAATGAAAATTTAAATATAATTTGCATTTACTTATTTTTTTTAATCTCTTTGTTGAGTTTGATGAAATGTAGAATCTTTAATACTTTACCTTAATTCATTTATTTTACACTGATAGGTTATGCTTATTTGCCTTTATGATATCATTTATTTCAATCTATTTAAAAAAAAAAAAATTAATTTGTCAATTAAAAAAAAAAATCTCCAAACATTTCCTTTGCCCCCTAAGCACATCTTTGTTGCCTCTTGGCATTCCTTGAAGACCAGTTAAAAAAAAAAAAAACACTTTGCCCAAAAGTAATTGACCACTTGTAACCAGGTGCTCACAAGCTACAATATTACCAGAAATTGCAGAATTGGCATTTTGTATGTTTACCACTCTATGTTCATGCAAATTCTGCCATCTGCTGGCAACTTTATATTCCACAAACGGCTCTTCAAAGTGAAGATCAGGCTCTTCTTTATGATTTAAGATTGGGGAAAAAATTGAAGACATTTTCACTGAACAGTTCTTTAGGGAAGCACATTTTTATCTTCATCATTGTGAAAATTCCCCTTTTCTGGCTCTTCTTTCACCTTATTTTAAGAGCGCAATTCCCTGTAATTTGAGAGAGCGTGTTTTACAGTCTCCTTTCAGCATGCATATTTAATGCAGCTATAGTCCACATACCTATTCCTACTAGAGTCCTTTTGCCTTGAAAACCATGCGAACACGCGCACAGATCCCTCTTTCAGCCAAACAAACGCTCGGCTGCTCTTCTCCACATCTGAGCGCAGGCTGTTTTGGAGCAGAGCTCGAGGGGTGTGGTTTATCTCCCAACTCACAGCCGGCAAGTACCCATGACAACTATTTGAGCCTGCTGGCAACTCACTGTCTTCACATGTTGGGGTTGCCATAGCAACTCCCCGCGGGACTCCCCCTAGATCGACAGGAGGGGCGTCCAGTTGACTAACCCGCTCTCCGTCAGAGAGCTGGAGGGAAGAGCACTGTTGTGGATCTGAGAAACCAAAACCTCAAGAGGACCGCGCTTACAGGCCTAACACTGACTCACCAAAAAACAAGCCCAGGGAACAGCCAAACAATGGCACTCCAATGGTGAATTAGCTTGTCTGTGTTTGTGCCATGTGTTGGGAAATACATACACAGTATATTATGTAATTTTAAAATGCTTATTGAACATTTATAATATATCTCATTTTTAAAGTGTAGATATACTGTAACATACTCTAGGTTAGGTCATATGTGGACCTCATAAGATCCTGTCTGGTGTTGCATGGATATATGCTAAAATTAAATACATTATCAAGGTCAAAACAATTAAGATTAATGTAAACTTCAAACTTTATAATGTGTCAAAAATCAATTCTTGTTCGGTATTATGCATTGCTACGAGATTTTCCTAAGGTTTATTTTTTTTAAACACTTAGGATTCAGATTTCCAATAGTTATATTTCAGCAAAATAACTGTCCTATCCCATCAAACCAAACATGAGTGGAAACCCTCAATAAAATCTCAGTAAAAAAGGACACTTATGACTGGTTTTGTGGTCATGGGTAGGCCCACACGGAATCTGCCCGCGCAGAATTCCGCAGATTTTTTGCCCTTCATTGAATCTGTTTATTTACTGGTGTAAATGTATATTCAGTTTTTAAATTAATTTCACTAATATTACTGACTAATATGAAAATATTCATATGATTTATTTACAATACAGTGTGTAGAGTAATATTTTCTGTCTTTTAGTAAATATTTTATATAAGAGACTTGCTTTGTTTACCAAATAAAGTGGGTCTTATTGGATTCACATTGTAAACATAAATAAAAGTTAAAAAGGCATTACTTTTTAGTTCATATATTAAATTCTTTGTTGTGATACTCCTGAAATCATCACATTGACTAAAGATGTCTCTCGTTGCACTTTGAGTAAGGCTGAGAATCGGTGCATTTGCTGTATTGAATGTTTAGAAGAACTGTTTCTGTTTTTGCTATATTTTGCAAGCCTTTCTGACATATATTGATTTATCAATTTGGTTAATAAGAATTGACAATATAATGAAAACTACATTGTTTACTAGTTATTGAAGCTAATTTACTAAATTGCTGCTTGCATGTCTTAATAACTAAGATAAACTAGCATTGACCACTTCTTTTTTAGGAATTAACATAAACAAAAGGTCAATGAATGATGTAAAAAAAATTGTTCATAAGTCATGTTAAACAATGCTTGGTTCAGATAGTTCCAAACCTTTATGAACACAAAAGATGTTTTTTGAAGTAACCATCGACTTCCCTATTCATGAATTCATTCATTTTCTTGTCGGCTTAGTCCCTTATTAATCCGGGGTCACCACAGTGGAATGAACTGCCAACTTATCCAGCATATTTTTTTTATGCAGCGGATGCCCTTCCAGCTGCAACCCATCTCTGGGAAACATCCATACACACACATTCACACTCATACACTACGGACAATTTAGCCAACCCAATTCACCTATAGCACATGTCTTTGGACTTGTGTGGAGCACCCGGAGGAAACCCACGCAACCACGGGGAGAACATGCAAACTCCACACAGAAATGCCAACTGACCCAGCCGGGACTCGAACCAGCGACCTTCTTGCTGTGAGGCAAACGTGCTACTCACTACGCCACCGTGGCGCCCCGACTTCCCTATTAAGAAAAAAAAAAGGATTAAAGGTGCAGTGGGTAGCACTGTTGCCTCACAGCAAGAAGGTCGCTGCTTCGAGCCTCTGCTGGATCAGTTGGCTGTGTGGAGTCCAAAGACATGTGGTATAGGTGAAGTGGGTAAGCTAAAATTGTCCATTGTGTATGTGTGTGAATGAGTTTGTATGGATGTTTCCCAGTGATGGGTTGCAGCTGTAAGGGCATCCGCTACGTAGAACATATGCTGGATAAGTTGGCGGTTCATTCAACTGTGGTGACCCCGGATTAATAAAGGGACTACGCCAAAAAGAAAATGAATGAATGAATAATATAAAATACAGTAAAAGTCAATGGTTGCAAGATTTTTCTACATATCTTCTTTTGTATTTTACAGAAGGAAACTCATAACGGTTATAAAAAAAGGAAAGGGTGAGTAAATGATCATAGAATTTACATTTTTTGGGTGAACTATCCATTTAACTAATATAACAAATAAGACCTCATTGTAAAGTGTTGATCCATCTAAAACAACGAGCATACTGTATAAAAGTCCTTCTAAAAAGAAAACAACAATCACACAGTACAAATGAGCAGTATCTCCATGCTTGGCCCTTTTTGTGGTTTTGTAGAAAACTGCACAAACCCATTTGATATTAAAGGCTCTTTTTAAGTATTTATTTTGAAAAAGCATAAGAACTTCTCACAGAAAACATATGCCGGTTTAGGTGCCAATGTCATGTTGAAAAGTTTCATTACTCCATAAAATGCATTTTTTTTTCATCGTAATATAAAAGTGGCAAGGCCTTTCGTTGGCAATATGAAAGTCAATTGGATAAAACAATCTATGCTAATGCAAATGTATATTTTTCTGTTTCCTTTACTTGCAAATCGTGCATTAATACAACAACTATTACTAGTGTTCGATTACTAATCAAATCAGACTATGATTGGTACAGCTCTTGCAGTGGTTGCCTTTGGAAAAGAAAGCCACTGTTTTAAACGTTTTCCTTGATAATCAAACAGAATGTGGAAATTCTTGCTTTAAAAAAATGCTCATTTATGGAATTCACTGAAGCACCCTCCTCGACACAGGTGCACGTTGCAGATCTTACAGCCGAACACACTTTCATGTCTCAGGCCTTTGTTTGTGCAGTTCCGACAGCGTCTCGAGCGTTCAGACATGCGCTCCAGGCGGTGCCCGTACTCCAAGGGCGAGTCCGCATGGCGTTTCCGGGCCGCCCGCTCCATGCCCCTTGCTCCCTGGTAATCGCCAATCAACTGTTGCGCCAGGCGAATACGGAAATGACGCTGTGTAAACTGTTTGCCATTGAAGCCTGCAGGTGGTGACCCTCCCCGGCTCTCACGGAAAACCACATAGGCATTGACGATGCAGAGGTTTACGTAGAACCACAAGAAATAACGCCACCACTTTTTACATGGCCTTCCAACCTGGTAGCACTCTCTTAGCTGGTCGCACAAGTCCACACCTCTCATGTTCTCCTGGTATAAAAGCAGAGGAAGTGGGCGAGGTAACCCAAGCCCCACCAGTCCACAGTCTCCATCACTAGCGTCTACGTCCCGTTTACCTGGGCTGATGCCCACAATGCCAGGTGCAGAGTTTGATGATACGCAGCTAACAATTTTAGCATCCCTCGTGACAGTGGCCACGAGGTTACCATGCTGACACTGATAGAACTCACCCGGTGCCAACTTCCCTACATTGCGAGGTTTGAGGGCATCGGGGTAACCCCGACGAGACGGGTTTGTGGGGCCACAAGCGTAAAACCCTTGATGCAGTAGATGTTGCAGCAGGGGCACAGACGTAAAGAAGCTGTCTATGAAAATGTGATGATGTCTGCCTTCGAGCCCCCTGACTAGAGACGACACCACCTTATGACCCAACGCAGCAGTTGTCAGATCATCACTCGGCTTGCCCACATAAATACGAGTGCGGTGGCAGTAGCCCGAGCGAGCGTCACACATCATCCACACCTTCAGCCCCTTCCGAAAAGGCTTCGACGGCATGTACTGCGTTGGCGAAAAGCGCCCCTTTGAGGCGATAGCGCACTCATCGATGGTCAAACAGCGATTAGGCAGGTAGGCGTCCCACATGGTATTCCCGACCATATCCAGCAGGGGGCGTATTTTGTAAAGTCCATCATAGCCCAGCTCCCCCTTGGACGGCTCCGACTCCCGGTCACACAGATGCAGGTGTTGGTTGAGTTTTTCAAAGCGGCGGGCAGTCATTGTTTTCTTAAAGCCAGCATTCCCTATGAAAATGTCACTGGCCCAGTACATGCCGTAATCTGGCAGCTGGTTGATGCCCATGAGGATGTTAAGGCCGACGTACGCCCTCATTTCTCTAATGTCAGTGGGGTGCCAGTGGGCGTCTGATCTACCGCTTCTCCTTTGCCGGTAGAGGGCGTAGTTGTTTGTTTGTTCTACCATGTGTTTAAACAATGAATCTGGGAAGAGCAACCGGAAATAGTCTAAAGTGTCAGCATCATCCCCTAGCGAGTGCTGAGGGCCACTGTCAGCGGTGAAAGGCTCAATTGATATTACCTGGTCAGGCTCTCCCCAGAAATCCGGAGAAGTGCACTCGTCGTCCAAAACATCATACGTGCTGAATAAAGGGTGTTCCTCCTCCTCTAGGTCGGAAAAATCGATGTCCGAGTCGGTAGAAGAGGTTTCAGAGCAGTTATTGGAAGTGGCATAATAGGAGTCCTCCTCGTAGTCCTCGTGCTTGATCCCATTTCCAGTGACTAAAATGATATTGCAGCCGCCTCCCGCGATGTAGCTGGCGGAGTCCGCAGTCTCCTCTCCCTCTGACGCCGCCGCTGCCGCCGCCGCCGCTATGCTCTCCAGCTCAGATTCCCCCTTGTTCTCCTGCAGATCCTCGTCCTCTTCTTCTTCCTCGTCCGACTCGGACTTTCGGAAAGGAATCTCGAACCACTTCACGTCGACGGGGAGATTTACCGGGCAGTCCTCGCCGTCGGAGAGCGCGTTCGTTTCTGTGTCAGTGCTAGTTTCCAAAATAGTAAAAAGCTCTCCTCTTTTTCTTGCCGCCATGTCGGGGTATTGAACTGCCCCTGCATGAGTCCTTTATTTATTTTAGCGGGGTAAATATTCGTCAAAACTATTCACAAATGCAAAAGCAGCCGAAACGGTCTCGCGTGTGCGCCCGGGAAACTCATGGCTGTCTAAATCGGGCTGTTTTGAAGGATAGTTTCTCATGGTTTCCGCTCTTGCTTTGGTACGCTTTGTAGCGCAGTGTGGCCGCAGACGTCAGAAGCTGCTCGCATGTCCTGCTTTGTAAGGGCGTTTTGCGACTGCAGCTGGTGGGGTTGCTGCTAGTTCGCTGGGCTGCCAGATGGCCGCTTGCTGTTGTAATGCCCGTTGGCACTTGCCACTGCCTAAGAGCACCGTAGAGACGGCAGATGAAAAGTTCAGGACAATAAACGCACTCACAAAAAGTGGCAAAAGTTACACAGTGATGAGATGTGTGTTTTTTGGACATGTGCCATAGTGGTATCACGTCCTTTTGCTACTATATCAGTTTTTTGGCCATAATATGTTGTACAATTCTCTTGGTACCATGGTAATACCATGGTATTCTTTAAACTGGTTTGCATAAGAATCAGAACTGCCAGTTAAATGCAGATGTGCTAAATAATCAGCATTATTGCAAGATATACAATAACTAAATAAGTTATTTTAGTCAAATTATGTTAGTCATATGGCTTGTGTGTGCTGGAAAACAATAATGCATGTCCAAATGAAGATCTGAATAATCTGTGAAGGCATCGTAGGCATATTCTTCACTGCTTATTATTTATTTGATTAACCATTATTATACAGTGTAATCATTTCAAGAAACATTTGACAGAACAAATCAATAATTATTATTAATACTAATAATAATAATGATAATAATAATAAAAAACATTTTTTATGACTAGCTTTCCTTTGATAATAAAAGCACTATTGTCATTACATGTCTTTATAACTAAAGATATCTTTGTTCTGGATCATATAATGTGATGATGCCTGGACATCAGTCTGAATCCAATATCTTTAGAAAGTTTACACAGACCACTGCCCATGAGATTAAATGTGCTTAAAGCAGCAATTAGCTTCGTTTACAGACACAGCTAGTAATGCATATCTCCATGACTTCCTTCATTGATCTTATCTCTTGAGGTCAGCATTTGTTTTTAATTAAAGCTTTAAATAAGTAAATAAGTGAATAAATAAATAGCCTAAGCATATGCTATTTTGCTTACTGGATAAAATTAAAATTTGAGTTACTAATGGTTAAAAACAATGAACTCGAAATGACATCAGTTCTTCAGAAATCACTGACTGTAACAAGCTGGGATAATAATACCAGTTTTGAAAATTATTGATATGCATTTCGTGGTGCATGTGAAACTGCTTGATGTCTTAATTATACTGAACGCTATCTTCCTCTTAAGGCTTGTCATTATCTCTATAGCCTTTCTGTGAGGGTCAGAAACAACGGTAACCAAACCTGAGCAGAAATAGAAGTACACCGATTAAAATACCTCCTCTTTCCAGTGTTTCAAAGCCCTTGGGTTATGGGTCTCTGACACTTTTTAAAACGTATTTCTGTGCATATAGAAGATGCATAGTCTATTGGTGGACTAGCAAGACAGTGACCAATAGGGATACGAAGGGGTGTGGCAGATTGAGAGAGTGTTCTTTTTAGGACGGTTAAATTATATGTGGAACTGTAACCTCTCACAAACCTATTCATTTTATCACCTGTGTTATTGCCATAAATGATCTACTATCTAAAAGGGACGGTGCTGTTTTTTTTGCTTTGAAACAGTTTCAATTGTTAGTAAATATCATTTGTATCACACATTGTATTACAACAACAATTTGCAAGTGTTTTCTCTCTTTATCTTACACTTGCACACACAAATGCACACAATGTAGCTTAATTTTTTTATTTGGTTACACCAGGGGTGCTCAACACTGTTCCTGAAGAGCCACCCTCCTGCAGATTTCAGTTGCAACCCTGATCAAACACACCTCAACCAATTAATTAGGACCTGAACAGCACTTGATAATTACAGGCAGGTGTGTTTGATATGGGTTGCAACTGAAATCTGCAGGAGGGTGGCTCTCCAGGAACAGGGTTGAGCACCCCTGTGGGTTACACTTTATTATGAGGTATCATTGTGACAGTGTACCTGCATAAGAACTGATGAATATTAATTACATAATTAAACTAAATGTATTTACTATATGGTTAAGGTTTGGGTTATATTTATTTTGATTATTTTTCTGTTTTTAAAATAGTAAGTACGTAGAATGTGTCTTTTTCATTCTTTTTACCATGACGATGATAGTCATTAATCATTTTCTAAATTCCCATATCCATATTCTTTACCAATTCAGTTCAATTCACTTCAGTTCAAAATAATTCATCTTCATTTCTATAGCGCTTTTATAATGTAGATTGTGTCAAAGCAGCATAACATAGAGGTTCTTGTGAAATTAAACAGTCTCAGTCCAGTTTTCAGAGTTGAAATTCAGTTCAGGGTGGTTAAATTTTTACTGCTGAAAGTCCAAATGCCGAAGGGCAAATTTATCAATGTGCAGCTCTACAAGTCCCAAACCAAGCAAGCCAGTGGCGACAGCAGCGAGGAACAAAGCTTCACCAATTGACGAAAGTGAAGGAAAAAACCTTGAGAGAAACCAAGGACAAATGGTTTAGTTTTTTTACACAATTCTATACAATAATTATAGTTATTATTATTTTTATTATTATTATTATCATTATCATCATTATTATTATTATTATTATTATTATTATTATTATTATTATTATTATAATCAGTTAGTCTTGATTTATTTTTTTACAGTGTTGCTGGCATGTAATTAATCTTTTCAGTAATTAAAAATTTATTCAATTACCTTTTTTTTGTATTCAGAATTTTTAATTAGAAATATTAAAATAGTGTTTTCTTGTAAAACTTTTTGTTTGTTTTATTTCCTTAAAATAATATAAAAATTACTTAAATAGTTACAGTGTTGTATCCATCCATTCATCCATCCATTAATAGTTTTGTTCTTGTGAAGCGTCCATCCTTGTCTAAATTCTCAAATCCATGAGCATTTTCCAAAGGGCAAATGAAGGTTTAGTTATTTCATTATAATTCCCTGTCCTGGTGACCCTTCATAACTCGGACTGTGCCAACGCATGATCCATCCTGGCAGTGACCTTCACATGGCACCTTTACAATAGCAGCAGATGCATCCTGGTCTTGTAATCTGCGGAGGCCTGTGCTCCGCCTGGGCATAAAACATGCTGAGACCACGTTCTCTCCACCAGGCAAATGCCCCTTCTGTGCAGACACAAACATGCCAGGCTGCATTGGATGGCACAATCTATGTCCAGCTCACAACCCACTCATCCGTGAGTTACATATCTCTCCTGAAGAGAAATATGGTGGCTGCAACTCAACCATATGGGGGGCAAATGTAGATAAAGTAAGGCAAATCTTTAATCCACTTGTGAAGTTTTTTTAGTAAATGACCCACTGAGATATGGTATCTTTTTAGATTCCTAGTTATTCTCCAGAGAAACTGCTGCTGGCCCTAAAATAGTAATAAACACCCATGAGATTGAGACAGGCTCTGCCAGAGGATCTCTTTACACTTAATTACATCACAGTTCCTTCATTATCTGTTTCATGTTCCAGCTGAGGTCTCTATTCAGCTGAGGACTTCAGCAAACAAGACCAGAGATTCGCAAACCTAGAGCTGCACTGCTGATATAGGTCTGCATTACATCTTTAGTTTACATTTGTTGAGTGATTGAGATACTCTGAGGTGAGTTTATAATTTGAACAACAGTGCCTACAAGGTATTTCTGAGTCTCTTTGTCTCATTATGCCGCATACAACTTGTATTGTAGTTGCCGAAGATAACCACTAGATAGCGCTACAGCGCAAACTAACACTATCCCGAAGAGCAGTCGTCTTCTGGACATTATAGAAGATAATCTAACCATTTATGTATTTTTACAACACACCAGGTCATACAGTAGGCAGGCCTAATGAACAAAACTTATAGAAAGTTTATCGTTTTAGTTTAGCGCCATTTTCTGAGAGCTGATGGTTAAGTTTGCTTGTCTGTAATATATAAATCAATATTCTACTGTACATGTTTATATTAATGATTCATAGAACGACATATAATAATTTTAAAGGGGTTGAGAGTGGTATCAAATGGTGAGGTTAGACACTTAAGAAAAAATTAAAGGTTTGTATCTGCTTCTAACTTCTAAAGGGTAATGAAAATAGCTTGAGCAGGGCAGGTTGTTTGTTTAAGTATTTTGTTTTTGTACTTTTGTAATTAACTAATTTTTTTTTGTACCACGTGGTGACACTGTGGCAGTGTAGTTAGCACTGTCGTCTCACAGTACTAAGGTCACTGGTTCGAGCCCCGGCAGGGTCAGTTGTCATTTCTGTGTGGAGTTTGCATGCTCTCCCCATGCGGTTGTAGGTTTCCTCTGGGTGCTCCGGTTTCCCTCACAGTCCAAAGACATGCGCTATAGGTAAATTGAATAAGCTAAATTATCCATAGTGTATGTGTG
Organism: Danio albolineatus; assembly: GCA_903798035.1. Classification (NCBI taxonomy): domain Eukaryota; kingdom Metazoa; phylum Chordata; class Actinopteri; order Cypriniformes; family Danionidae; genus Danio; species Danio albolineatus. The sequence goes on from CAIGQQ010038283.1 coordinate 2,451,863, forward strand.
TGAATGAGTGTGGATGTTTCTTACTGGGTTGCAGCTGTAAGGGCATCCACTGTGTAAAACATATGCTGGATAAGTTGGCAGTTCATTCTGCTGTGGCAACCCCTGATGAATAAAGGCACTAAGCTGAAGGAAAATGAATGAATGAATGGTGAAAAGTTATTTGGCACACAGATATGAAATGGGGGAATTTTAACCTATTAAAGTTTAGGCTAAAAACATTTTTTCCTCGGATTCCTTGACTTACAATGATCCAGTTTTGTTGTTTTCAATAACATCATTACATCATTTTTACATTTTTGAAAAATAAATATCATTTTGGACACAGGATTTATTAAAAAACAACAACAAAAAAAAAACAACTGAAAGGCTCTGAATGGTTTTGCCAAACAAGACCTGTCTCTTAGAGTTTTTACAGGTTTGCGTTTTAAAATAATTATTTTTATACACTTTTTTTTTTGTAAATTTAAATAAAAATTTTAAATGAAAATTTTGTTTAGTTTTAGTTTAGTTTGTATTTTGTAAACTCTTCTATTTTTAATTTATTTAGTTCAGTTATTTTAGTTAGTTTAGTTCAACAGAGTTAATAGAACTCCAGTCCAGTTTCAAAGTACTGTATAAAGTGTAATCTTTGCAAAGCTTATATTAACTCTTGTGCAAACCTGTTAGTGATAAACATAAAATAACTGTTTGATCGATCACTGAATCCAAAACAATACAAATGCAACTTAAATAAACAAATTAAAGTAAAAAAAATGAAAGAAAACATTTCCTCATATTAAAGATCATACTGTATTTTATGGAAAACAAGCCTATTTTTTGGGTTATAAAGAAATGTCAGAACAAATGTGTTTTGTTATATAGAAAACATGTTTTTGTATATAATCCTGCACTTGGCTTTTGTGTTTGTCTGTAAAAAGAATTCAAAATGTTCTTTTGAATTCTGAAAACTATTATTAATTAATTAATTAATTAATTCATTTTCTTTTTAGCTTAGTCCCTTTATTAATCTAGGGTCGCCACAGAGGAATGAACCACCAACTTATCAAGCTTATGTTTTACACAGTGGATGCCCTTCCAGCTGCAACCCATCACTGGGAAACATCCATACACACTCATTCACACTCATACACTACGGACAATTTAGCTTACCCAATTTGCCTATGCCACGTCTTTGGTACTTGTGGGGGAAACTGGAGCACCTGAAGGAGAACATGCAAACTCCACACAGAAATGTTGACCCAGCCGAGGCTCAAACCAGCGACCTTCTTGCTGTGAGGTGAACGTGCTACCCACTGCGCCACGGTGCGCACCCCTCTTATTATTTATGTGCTAATTATTATTTTATTTCAGTTCGTTTTTCAGTGATGTTGATAGTTTCCTTTAGCTTTTTAATTATTGGAAACATTTCATTTTATTTCCGTTAACTAAAATGTTTATAGTTTTGAATAGTTTGAAAAGTTTGGAAAATGAATAGTCTTAGTATTCATTTTCGTTAGTCAGCACATTGTTTACTCAAAGAAAAACATTGCTTACAATATTATTTATTATTTTATTAGATTTTTTTGTGATTTTAAAATTAAATGTAGAGGTGGATTTGATTAACACACACTGTTTTTAATCTCTCTTCGCACTAATTCTGATTCACTGTGCATCATCAGGGAAAACTCCGCAGACGTGTGTGAATAAGTAAACCTCAGTCTTATCTTGTCACTATCAGCTGTAGAAGCCCTTTGATCGAATCCCGATTACATGATGAATAATTCACACTATTATCTATCTCAGACTGCAGACAATGAGTAAGAAGGAATCGACTGGCTACGTTTTATGGGAAATTAGTTCTTCTTGTTGTTCTTGTTGATTCAAGTGCAAAGTGATGTCAAATTTCACAGAGTGCTGCAAATCAGACGTCACAAGTCTTTCAATCTCAATTTAACGGCAAAGCTGGAACCGGCCAGCAATAAACACAATCAATCCTGTGTCTGTCTAATACATGTCAACCATTCGTCATTTTAAAGGGCTTGAGAAGTCTTGACAAGTCACGTCAATATATGAGAGAAAGGCTTTATTGCGTTTTGAAACAACTACACCACACATGTTCTAGGTTTATTTTCACTGTATGAGACTTCTATTCCTTGTATTACCGCAGTTTGCGTATGAAATGCATTACCGTAATTAAATCTGCTTGTTTGTTTATGACTTTCCTCAAACTAATTTAAAGCCATGTTGTCTTTTAATATATTATGTCTGTTATGATTGATGAAATGTCATGGGCAATTCAGTGACACAACAGGCTCGTTGTTGTAATTACTAGAAAAGCTCTCCTGGTGCTTAAGAAATGGTCATAAATACTTCAAAATAAAAAAAAAGAATATAGTTTATAAGTGAAACAGAAGCAGAGTGGTATGCTAGGCACATCAGTTCAACAAAAAACAATCTTTGCTCATGTCTAATCTGAATGTATGGAAATAATAGTATGCTACACAGTGGCTTTTGGATTATTATTTAACAATACACATTGTGGTACCATCGCAGAGAGGCTATAAGTCACTTTCCAAAATCTTTTTATTCAATGGTCCTCGCTGGTGGAATGATGTTCCCATTCCCACTCGGACTGCGGATACACTAGTATCCTTCAAAGGACAACTAAAAACCCATCTCTTCCTAGAACACCTGAACCCTAGTGAATAATAGCAAAATCACCTATAGGGGAGAGCGAGGCACAAATGTACACTTTTTGTTTTTGGCCAAATAATGAACAAAGTAATGGGGTTAGACAAACCATTTTTTTTTACCAACAACACACTAGCCTCTCCTTCAAATGAGCGCTGAAAAAATGATCGCTGGATCTATATGGTTTCTGTGCAGTATTGCCAAAAGTGCCAAGAGTAAAAATGTTACTATTTACCCCACCTGCGGGGCAAGTTGTATAAGCTTTTAAAGTCAGATTTCTTTAAATAGTATATTTCCTCAGTATTTAACTCTTTTTTTTTTATTTAATTAAATTTTTTTTATTAGCATAGCATGTTTATTTATTTATCTGTTGGATAAACACATTTGGATTTACTTTCATTATTATCCATCATGATACAATGCATTTATTTGCATTATTAGTAATAAAATATTTTTTTTTCTATTAAAACTATTTTCTATTAAAAACATTATTTTATTTAAAGTTCCCAACATTAAACTCAAAATTCAAATTATTCTCTGTGTTTAATTAGTGTCTAACAGTGTGTGGCTTATTTGGCTAGCAGTCTGGCTAGCAGTCGCTGTGTTTTTTTTTTTTACATCTTTTCAAATAGTTTTATCTGTTATCCTAGAAGATGGTAACAGAGTTTTTTTTTTTATAAAAAATAAATAAAATAAATAACAAAAAACACTTTTATGCTGCAAAAATAGTTTATCATCCAAATTTTGCTGAACTTTTTAAATAATTGGCAGGAAGACGTCTGCCGACACTGTGGTAAAAACCTAGGAAGCATCCCATGGTTAACCCTGAGCAAATACCTGAAAACTCTGTGTTACATTTTACCCCGCATTACTTTGTGCCATTCGCTCCCCTAAGAAGCACATTCTCTCTCTCTCTCCTTCTCTCTCTCTCTCTCTTTCTCCCTCTCTCTCTAAAAATCCTAGATCTAGCACTAAATTCTCTGTACAAAAGTTACTTTGAATAACTAGCACTTTTTGTATGTATTGCCTCTTCTTGTTGAACCGCTGAATATTGGACAAAAGCATCTGCTAAATGATTAAATGTAACAATCATAGATGGCAAAATCTTATATACAATTTCAATTCAATTCAATTCACCTTTATTTGTATAGCGCTTTTACAATGTAGATTGTGTCAAAGCAGCTTCACATAGAAGGTTATAGTAAATTGAAAGTGATAGTCCAGTTATTAGTGTTGGAGTTCAGTTCAGTTCAGAGTTGTTTAATATTCACTACTTAGGCCCCGTTTACACTAGTGCGTTTTAGTTTTAAAACGGCGTTTTAGCAAGAAAATGATCCGCGTCCACACTAGCGTTTTCACCCAGCGTCTCAACAGATCTCCGTCTTCACTACTCCACCAGAAACGTACATCACGTGACCATTCGCGCACTCTGGACATGCGCGTTCAAGTATAAACAGGAAGCATGCGTCTCGCTCGGCATTTGGTTATTGTTAGTCAACAAACGCTGGTTGAACGATGAACGCGATGGTAAAGAAAGCAAGAGAGGTCTTTTTGAGGACAGACGACGAGGTTGAGTTGTTACTTAAAGTAACAAATGAATATAAAACATCCATGGCTATCGAAAATACAGTGTTTACAGTGAAGGCTGGTCTGCCATCTGCCGGTGACGTTATAGCCATGTGCACTTGACGAATAAGGGAAGGATACGCAATGACCCAAAGCCCCAATCACGTAGCGGATCTCAGCAGCCACGCCTCTGTTTTCAAAAGTATGCGTTTCCCTCCATCCACACTGAGACGAGCAGCAGCGTTTCAGAATGAAAACGCTCTCTCCAGCGTTTCTAAAACGCTCCGTTTTCGCACCTCGAAAACTCCGGCGTAGTATGGACGGATGGCGTAACCGTAGCAAAACTTACGCGTTTTAAAACGAAAACGCACTAGTGTAAACGGGGCCTTAGAGTCCAAACACTGAAGAGTAATCCATCGGTGCGCAGCTCTAGCTGCAGTCTAGTCGCCGGAGGCTGGAGAACTCGAGGCTCGTCTGTCCTTGGAGGGTCACAGTAATCCGTCTCTTGCTTGCTACTCCGCCAAGCACCAAGCAGCTGCTCAGGATACAGCGTGGTCCAGGATTATGGAGCCTTGGAATCGTCTCATCGCGGGTCTTGGATCGCATCCGTGGCGCTGCATAGTCTCTGGGGGCCTCGGGATGAGTATCCCCAGTTGGAATAGAGAACAAAGAGAATAATTAGCGTAGCTGCTGTTCATAGTGTATATAAACGAGATGTGTGGAGCACATTCATGCATCACACCGCTAAGTGATGTATTGAGTGTAAGCTTTACTAAAAAGATAGGTCTTTAATTTAGTTTTGAACTGTGAGAGTGAGTCTGAGCCTCGGACATTATTAGGAAGGCTATTCCAGAGTTTAGGAGCCATAAATGAGAAGGCTCGACCCCCTTTACTTGACTTTGCTATTCTGGGTACTACCAGAAGCCCTGAGTTTTGAGATCTTAAAGAGCGGGTTGGATTGTAGCGAGACAGAAGGTTGGTTAGATAAACAGAAGCTATATTATTTAATGTTTTATAGGTAAGAAGTAATATTTTAAACTCAATACGAAACGTAACAGGCAGCCAGTGTAACGAGGATAAAATTGGGGTGATATGATCATATTTCCTACACCTGCATTTAGTACTAGCTGAAGTTTGTTAATAGAGGAGGCTGGGCAACCAGCGAACAGAGCATTACATAAAAGCATGAACTAGCTTTTCTGCATCTGAGATGGATAGCATACTTCGTAGCTTAGCAATATTTCTCAGATGAAAGAATGCAGTTTTAGTTTTTTTTTTCTAAGTTTATTAAAGTATTTTTTGTGGACAATGAGATATATAGATTATCTGAAGCTGAATAAATAAGCTTTTAGCTGATATTAAGATAGGACAATACTAGTTTGAAATATAACAATTTGAAAATGTGGAATCTGAGGTATAAAACAAAACAAAATGTTGAGAAAATGACATTTAAAGTTGTCCAAACCTAGTTTTACATATTAATAATCAAAAATAATGTTTTTTTTTTTAAATATTCACAGTAGGCCTACGACATTTGCAAAAAAAAAAAAAAAAGATCTTCACGAAAAGTGATCATTTTTTAAATATTCAATTTATTTTGGCATAAAATAAAAATCTGTAATTTTCACTCATACTATAAATTTTTGACTACTCCCCAAATATGCTTGTTCGTAGGGTGACAAACTCCTGGAGGGCCGCAGTCCTGCACCGTTTAGTTCCAATCCTGCTTCAATACACTTACCTGAAGGACTAGTTTGATCAGGGGTGTTAAATTAAGGTGTTTAATTAAAGCTGAAACTGCATTCACACTAGAGTTTGAGCATGTGAAAATTCTGTTCTGGTCTATATTGGTCTATAATTTCCGTTTCTGTCCAGAGAGGCATGTTTTGATTTTCAATTGGTCTCATGCAGTCAAGTTATTCGATTTCACAGGTCAGAGTTCACCAAGCTTTAACTTTGCGACGCAGTGAACTGTGAAAACTTGACACGCAAACTTACATTTCCGGTCTGACTCATTCACGTGCATATGAATGGAAGTCTATGGGGAGAAAAGTACAGTGTGACCGCAGCTTAAAACGTGCAGAGCTGTCAATCTGTTGGATCATGATTTCATCCTTCCAAGAGTAAATGCTTAATCTTCTGGCAATGTTAAAGTTAAAATGCAGTTGAATCATCACTTATAAGCACAACCTTGTTTGTTTTATACATAATAAATTTGTCAGAGACCAGCAACATTTCAAAGACTTGTTTTTAAGCACTACTCATAATATTTGTTTGGACGTGCCACTGTTGTTTCTATAGTATTTTATGCAATACAGATTTTGTCAAAGCAGTTTTACAGACAAAAATGGTAGAATCTGTATAATTGAACTGTCAATGGTGCACTGGCTCGCTAATAAACAGACACCGGGCTTTGTCTTTTTTTTATTATACACTTGAGTTTGTAATGTTCACATTCAATGTCAAATGATATTTTCTGGTGGAACAATTAAATTCAATGCTTTTACTTCAAAAATGTATCAAGTACTTTTGGATTAAATATTTGCATTATGTTTTCAAATCTAAGCTAATAAATATAATAAATAGTATTTCATGTTGAGTTCATGAAACCAGATCATTTAGTGAGTCTTACAGAAAATCCTCATTTGCGCTTATAGTCAGTAACTATGTTTACATTTTTTTATGCATATTTTAAGATATGACATAAAATACTGGATGGATGGATGAATGGATAGATAGATAGATAGATAGATAGATAGATAGATAGATAGATAGATAGATAGATAAATAATAAACAAACAAACAAATAAATAAATAAATAAATAAATAAATTCAGCACTCATTCACTCAATTCAGTTGGATATTTTTTTCCTGATAAATGATTAATAAACTTCATGTGCTTTATAGTCACGCGATCATTTGCACACCCTCAAGTGGTTCAAAAATTTCTTTCTTCAGTTAAACACAAAACAAACATTCTCAGAAGAATGCTGAGACAATGCCTCCATCATTGACATCCATAGTAGGAGCAAAAATACTGTGGAAGTCAAAGGCTGTTTTTCCTCAACATTCTTCAGTGTATCTTCTTTTCGTGTTTAACGATATAAAGACGTTCAAACTGGTTTGGAACAAGTGGAGAAAAGGTAAATGAGGAAAGTTTTTTTTGGGGGGTGAACTATCTCTTTAAGCAGGACAAGTAGCTGCTTCATATGTATGTACAGTACATTTAATGTTAATGACATTGATTACCAGTTTGCTTTTTATTTTAAATATGTTACTCTAGTTTCTCAGGAAGTGATTATTTAATTCTTTTGAATGCATGGAATGTTAACAGTACTCTACGCACAAATGTTTCTATTTGATATTCCAATTCTGAGCATAAAGCTAGCGCACAAAGCACTCATTTGAACTAATTTGAGAGTTAAAGATTCTCAAAGAGAAACATTAACATTAGGCAGACCACAAACTGGTGATGTGTAATTATGGAGCTTGTTTGTCTTTGTCTCGGCTTTCTTTTAAATGCAATATGTTTCTGATTATGCAACATTAGCAAAACGTTGCATAAAAAACATTTTCCAATTAAATATCAGTATCAAAGTTTCAAAATCAAAGCCTCGCTGTGTTTGATAATCTGTGCACGACTCAGTCGTTACACATAAATATGCTTCAGCATACGCACTTATGCCTTTAGAGTTGATACAAATATTTGGGAGTAAAAACCACGTTGTTTGTTTCTGCTGTGCGCAATTACCCACTAAAAAGACTGAGAGGGTGTGGGTCAGTAAGTGCAATCATCAATACACTAACATTATTCTGCCATACAAAGGCAAAGTGCAGTAACTACACATTTGGTCAGAATTGAGTTAAAGTAAAATAAGCTTTGTGACATCTGTTCTCCTGATTGATTTTTGTCCTGTTTTAGAAAAAGAAAGGTGTGAAAATTGCACTACTAAGCACTGGTGTAAAATCTTTAAAGGCATTTAGTTGAGTTTAGGGCTTGTGTAGATACTTCACTTTGCCTTCGTAGGGCAGTATTGCATAATGCAGATGTTTAGAATCTGCAATGTCTGTTAACTGGGTTTGTCTTCTATCATTTTGACTTGTCTTATCTTCCGCTTAGTCTTTTCCCACAAGGAAAGTGCACATGAAATTTGCCGTCTGTTGAGTAATTACCCCACTCTGGTTCAGAAGAAAATATGAGGAAATTCAAACATGTGTCATTGGTTACAAAATGAGTTTTGTGAAATGACTTTGTCTAAAAGCGAATAGTCTTGACTGTATAGATCTTGACAAATCACTTTTTTATTATTATTTGAAATTCTGAGAGAAAATAAATGTGTGGAGATTATTATACATATGACTCTAGAGCACATTATGTTTTATGTTGCTGGGGTATATATATTTTTTAAATTGACAAAAATACTTTATATTTTAAAATGATTGATTTTCATTCCTACCAAAAGTCATTAGAATATTGGGAAAAGATAAACATCCATGAAGATATTGTGTAAATTTCGGAGTAATATGCATTGCTTAGACCTTCATTTAAGAAACATTAATATTTGTTTCTCAAACTATAGCTTTTTTTAAACCCTCAGATTATGAAGTTGATTCTCAGTCAAATATTGTTCTATGATAACAAACCCTAGAAAACTGATTTGGTCAGTTTTCGGGGGATTTATTCATTCATTTATTCATACATTTTCTTTTCAGCTTAGTCCCTTTATTAATCTGTGGTTGCCACAGTGGAATGAACCGACACCTTATCCAATTTAATAATAATAATAATAATAATAATAATAATAATAATAATAATAATAATAATAATACACCTTATCCAATTTCACTACATGAAAGTGTATTTGACAAATAAAAGTATGATTGATTGATTGAACATATGTTCTACTTGGCTTCTACTTCCAGCTGCAACCCATCACTTGGAAACATCCGTACACACTCATTCACACATACACTCTGGACAATTAAGCCAATTCTCCTATACCACATGTCTTTGGTCTGTGGGGTAAACCGAAGCATGTGAAGGAAACCCACGTCAACACAACATGCAAACTCCACATAGAAATGCCAACTGACCAAGCCGAGGCTCGAACCAGGGACCTTCTCGCTGTGAGGCGATTGTGCTACCCACTGCGCCACCAGATTGCCCTGGGGATTTATAAAACTCAATATCATTTTCCAAATCATTCATATATTTCTGTGGTGAAAATAAGCTTCGATATACTCTTAGAAATAAAGCTATGAAAGCTGTCACTGGTGCAAAAGGTACACTTACGGTATAAAAAAGGTATTAAAGGTATATCTACCAGATACACATTTGTACCTTAAAGGTACATATTTATACCTTAAAAGTACAAATAACTCCATGAAGGTACAAAAGTATATCCTACACTCTTAAAACAAACGGTTCTATATAGATCCAAAAACGGTTCTATCAAGCGCTTCATATATGGAACCCCAAAAAGGTTCTATATAGAACCATTTTAAGGGTTCATTAAATAGAACCCCAAATGGTTCTTTGAATTCAAGTTAGATGGTTCTATTTAGAACCATTTAAGGGTTCTTTTTTTATTATTGAATAATTGTTACTTATTAATTAATAAAAAATAAAACCAATCCAGACAATTCAAATTGTTTAAATTTATTCAATTCATTATACAAAATATTTTTTTAAATATTTAAAATTGCACCTCTGCATACTTTGCATTGGACAGCAGATCTACCTTAACAGTTTAATGGCATTTTACAATGTAATTGTAATGATTTCACTTTTCTAAGCTTTTTTACTGTTTGAGCAAATACAGAGCTTCACTTTCACACATGTCTAAAATGAAGAGAAATATATCACAATGCAGATAGAAACAATACACAAACAATCAAAACATCTATTAAATAACACTACAATTTCAAAAAGTGGATGGTACCTGCATGTATTGGTCATCACAACATCCATTTTTATACATAATTTAATAAAAAACATTACTAAAACATTGCAGAATGATTAGACAAAACACTGCAAACAGCCATTTCACAACCTGTAGCATGTCCATGTCTGTCAGCCTCTCTTATAATGTAAATAGTTTTGTCCATGGTTGGCACAGTGGCTCACTGGTTAGAACTGTCACCTCACAGCAAGCAGGTCACTGGTTCGAGTCCCGACTGGGCCAGTTGGCATTTCTGTGTGGAGTTTGCAAGTTCTCCCAGTGTTCATGTGGGTTTCCTCTGGGTGCTCCGGTTGACCCCACAGTCCAAAAGCATGTGTACGGTATAGGTGAATTGGCCATAGTGAGTGAATGTGTGTAGATCTATGAGAGAGTATATGGGTGTTTCCAAGTGCTGGGTTGTGGCTGGAAAGGGCAGATTAGTTGGTGATTCACTCCACTGTGGTGCCTCTGATAAATGAGGAAGTTGAAGGATAGCGAGTGAGTGTTGTCCATTGTAATACTGAAACTTCAAGCCTTGGTGGAATCAGGAGAGCTGCTGAATCCTGGATGGTGTAGGACCTTTGGATTTCTGTAAAACAATATTTTAATGTTGAGTACTTTTAACCAATTAACATGTCATCAAATAGAATTACAGTTATAATCAATACAATTAAAATGTATGTGTGTGTGTGTTTGGGGCAAATAGTATGTAGTATAGGGAGTAGTTACCTTCTGCGGTTTCCTCTGCTGGTCCAATGAAACTGTCATGGAGCACTACCTTCTTTCTGTCCCTTTTTGGGCCATTTCTTTTAAAGATGTTTCTGTGTTCTTCACCAAGTTTTCTAAGCAGCATCCTAAATGCAAAAAACATTTTGTTTACTTCATGTGTAAGTTTCCAAATGACATATTTTCAGCAATACAAGTTTCTTAAAGTCATCATGGACGCAAAACTATTTGGCACACAATGTAACAGTGTTTACTCACAAGCTGTGGCACTCCAAGAAGAAGAAACTGCTCCATTAGTTCTGCAAAACCCTCCATAATCTGTGCTCTGGAAAAGGGTGTTCATTCAGTTCTTGACTTATGAATATCTGGTGTCGCATTCCAGGTCCATCACAATCTGAGGTAGGAAGACAGCATTGTAGAGTGTGGAAATATGAATTTAAACCTCAGAATTAATCTACCTTTGACAGAAAATGTATTGAACTGAACTTGGCTTGTGTTAAGTTCCTCAGAGTACAGTTCACCTCCTTTTCATCCCATTAATTTGTTTCATTTTGCAAGATGATAGATGAGCTCACCACTGAAATCCTTTCATTTTTAAATTTGTTTTGCAGACATTGCAACAAGGTATCCTGTAGGCAAATTTACACTTTCTTTTAAAACATATTTTTTCTTTGCAGGACTTTTTAATAAGCAATGACCTTAATATTCTCACTGTACAAACAGCAGCAATAAGTAATAGAACATTTTTGTGATAAATATATTATTTCAGTACACAACAACCAAGTCTGACATATGCATGTTATAAAATACAATATTTACCAGGTGTCCTTGTTGATGATAATTGTGTCACAATTATGGATGTAACGCATGTCCTTCTTTAAGCTGGGATCCTTCCTCTTCAAAGCTACTTGTGTCCTGCAGCCCAGGTTACAATACAATGTTAAAGTCTTTTATAATATTCATTTCATTATACTTAATACAGTTTGTTTAGAATTAAAAGCAATAATACATACCGAGCACAAGATTTACGATGCAGTTCAGTTTCCAGGCTGTTTGAAGAAAAGAAAGATATACATTAAAATATGAATTTTACACTTATTTAGCACAATATATACATATATGTAGCCTATATTTACCAAGGTTCAACATTTCACAATAGCCTGCATGTTTGTATGTCCTTCATAAATAACACCTTATCTTTAATCTATGGATTATTAAAATATGTTTTGGCTTTAAAAGGTTTCAATAATACCCTTAGCAATTATTACTATAGCGCGTGCATAGACTCGGGCGGGCGCGAGCGCGGCATGTTCCCTTGAGGTTTTAATGCAGACTAGCCGGCGTGTCCACTACTTTACAGAGTTTAGCCCGAGTTAAACTCGGCTAAACTCACACACGAGCAAGCTGGAAGTACTCGTTTGTTCAAGGTTGGAGATAAAAAATGCACGAAAGCGGAAATCGGCTCATATGAAGTTACCATTAAAAGAGCGTGCACGCGCTTCACGCTCCCTCTCGGAGCCCGCCTTCGAATAACGCAGCTGTTTTATTGTTATTGATATTTTAATTAATACTGACAAACAAATAAAGCGAAACTGTAACTTATTTCGAACAAAAAGCAGAGCAAAGTCAGCTTGACACAGATTTCTGAAGCGAAGGCTGTCGACAGAGACCATCAGAAACTTACAAGCACAGTATTAATCCATATTAACGTTACCCCTTATTCAGTCTGTCACCATATAACACAAGGGAAGAGAAACATTACCCCGTAATACAAAATATTTCATTATTATAGTTTTAAAAGAGTAATAACCTACCTGAATGACGCAGCTGCAAAAGCGGAGTTCTCCTTTTCAAAACTTAACCGTCACTCTCCAGGCTCTTCACCAGCAGTCCACCAATGAATGACGTCACCAGAGGGCTTTTTCATGATTATTAGTTTAAAATAATTTATTAAACCATAAAAAACACACTGTACAGTCTGAATAAACTGGTTATTTAATTAATTTCACAAAATAATTTGTCAAAAATTTTAAATATTGAGCATATATAAATATTAGTTATATGGTAATGTACAAACCTGCATGAAACAAAAATCCCATCATACATTGATTAGGTTTTTGACCATAGCGGTCATTTTATTAGGTTTTGACTCGAAAAGCTTTGTCTCTCTGTGTTATAGCTTATTATTAGTTTATAATCTTTACTATATAATTATGTCATAAATCTCACATTATAGAACCATTTTAATCAAAAAGGTTCTTTGCACTCAAAGGGTTCTAAATAGAACCATTTTTTGGGTAAAAGGTTCTACTGGCCAAGTATAGAACCCCAGGATTCTATATAGAACCTCAAGGAACCTTTTTTTTAAGAGTGTACAGGAACAAAAAATGTCTACCTTTTGAAAAGCAATGACCCTTGTGACAGCTTTTGTATCTTTTTTTTCTGAGTGTGTCGCATGGTATTCAATAAAAAACAACACTTGTTGTCTACACACTGTTAAAAATGCAGTTACAAACAATTCATTCATTGTTCCAATACAAATAGAATAAATTAACTTAAAGTTACGTTGATTGAACATAAAACAATTAAGATGGCCAAAAAATCTCAAGAATTGTGTTTATTTTCAGCTTATTTTTATATAGTTTGAATGAGCAGTTTTTTTGAGTGTACTGTATGTAAGAATGACCAATTTTACTTTATATGCAGACATTTGTTCTGTTCATGTTTTATGAATTAAACCCAATGCTAGAGTTTATAAATCCACCATCATGTTCTTTCTGATATGCAACATTTTATTATGGAAGAAAGGAAATATCCCAATGAAAACTCTTTTAGCTTGTTTAATTATTGCTCCAAGCAGACCAGATTTCTCCTTCATGACGAGGGCCAAGGTTTACAAACATTTTACAACCCAAAGTTGTGAATTACTGTTCAAAGACCGTATTTATTGTGTTTGTAGTTTCTACTGCTGGCTCCCTGCAAAATAAACAAGTCCGTTTTTGTTTGTTGACTTTAATACAGACTGCCAGTTGGAGTTGTTTTCAGGGTCAGAGAGTCGGAACCCAGTGAAATTCCCCTTATTTCACACCTTGCTCATGAAGCTGGCTGATTGTGTATCCTGTTTATCTGTGCAGTGCTTTAAGGGTTTAATAGTAAAATCATGCTGAGTAACTTTATTAAACCACAAATACGTTACATCGAGTCAGGCTTTATTAATTGTATAAATGTCCCATGCAGGCTCTACGAAATTAGATAAATATACTGTGGCCAGTGTCTTGTTAGTGCTGGATGATTTTAGAGCCAATTCAAAGTTAAAGAAAAATCAAAAACATAAATAAGTCAGCTTTGTTTTGTTATACTTTATTTTGATGGTCCCATTTAGACATTCTGTTGACTATAAATAATTTGGAACTACACGTCAACTAGTCATTAGTGTATACTGTTAGTGCTAGTAGAATGAATGTATTTAAACATCAGCAGAATGTTGGATTGAGGATTGTCAAATTATAAGTTAACCATTATTCCTATAAAACTATTCAATCTATAAATGGTCTAGAAAGTGAACAAAGTCAAATAGTGTATAAAAAGGCTTGATTACTTGTAATTTTGGGCTGGTGTGTTTATATATATGTAAATATATCTTTTTTTAAAGTTGTAGTTATGTTTATTATTGTAGAATGCAGAATATACACTTTATAACTACAAATAAACAGACAATATCTTTATAGTAAGATAATAAGCTACTAGTTAGTAGTGAGAATTTTTACTTAAATTAAAGTGTTATATTTTTATTCATAATCTTAAAAACTAATAAAAATATGTTTAAAAAGTGCTAGGAAACATACAGTACCTTGGACTGAATTAGTACATACAGTACCTAACCCTAACACTTTATTCTAAGTCACGATTTGCATTATGAGAAAACTAGTAACTAAGACAATTAGCTCAATATACTACTAATTAGATTAACAATAATTAGTTAGTAAAGTTGAAGATGGGTTTAAGTATTTGTCACGATCACCAGCGATCTCCACTGTCAGAGATCGCTGGTTCTCACACACACTTCTGTGAACTACAAATCAGCCATGTTAAGGACTACATCTCCACTCATGCAACACACACACTCACCTGCTC
The DNA here is from genome assembly GCA_903798035.1 of Danio albolineatus. Classification (NCBI taxonomy): domain Eukaryota; kingdom Metazoa; phylum Chordata; class Actinopteri; order Cypriniformes; family Danionidae; genus Danio; species Danio albolineatus. Next base: position 2,466,901 of record CAIGQQ010038283.1, read on the forward strand.
CAAGTCACCACTGATTAGAGACTCCCAGCTGAAGCCACTCACCACTCAGTACACTCTCTATTTAAGCCACTCAGTAACACTCACTGTTGCTGAGTATTGTTCATCTGTTCTGTGACATACAATGCATTTTCTTTGTTCCTGTTTATCTGTTTTTGACCTTGCCTTGCTATTTGTTTTGTCCATGCCTGCCACCTTCCCATTGACCCTCCGCCTGTTTATAGACCACGATTTTTGATCATCTATATACACCTGTTTGCTCCTGATGACCACCGCTATACTGACTTTTAATAAACTGCACTTGAATCCTCACACCGTTGTCTTCGTCACTACCAGCCGTAACAGTATTGGGCATGCCATAAACCTAACCCACATTCTAACCTTAGCCATATAGTAAGTACACATATTTAATTAATACTGTATCACACAGTAGTTAAATGTTTCACTGTGACAAGGACGCTCTAATACAAAGTGTAACCAGAATCAGCCTTGCTTTAGAGCTGCCGTCTGATCACAAATTATTGGAAAAAATGGAACTATACTCAATATTTTATTATTTTATCTTCTTTGTATTTGTATAGCAGTTAACAGTATACTGTGAGTCATGTGGAATGAGATAAAAACAAAAACAAAAACAAAAAACAAACATGATCAGAGGTTGATGCGAACCATTTTGGTTCCAAAAAGAACCTTCCTGTCAATGCTTCCCACAAAGAAATAAAAGTTTCTAAAGGTTGTTAGAAGAACAATTAGGCCTGTCACAATAGTCAATAATATATTGACTTATTGCATAAAACATGGACATGACCTTAATACATTTTAACAAAATACAGTATACCGTATTTCGCTTATGAAGTTTACATAATAATAAAAAGAAAATTCTTGTTGAGGGTGTAAGTGAGCTTGGGGAGCACTTTTAGAAACAACTCACACTGTCAGCTGAAGAAAACATGAATTTCCCTGAAAACTACTGACAATTTGGAAGATTTTCAAATGAGCTCTGTTAAAAGTGTAAAGTTGGTTTTAAAGGGGACCTATTATGCCCCTTTTTACAAAATGTAAAATAAATCTCTGATGACCCTAGAGTGTGTTTGTGAAGTTTCAGCTCAAAATACCACACAAATAAGTTTTTTACAACTCAATGAAACTGCTCCATTTAGGCTTTGATCCAAAATGTGCTGCTTTGGTGACTGTCGCTTTAAATTCAAATTAGATTGTGCTCTTTTCAAAAGAGGATGGAGCTATAAATGCCTATGTGTCAGCATAGTGGCAGATTCAAAACTGCTTCTCACTCAGGGCTGTTTATGCTAATAAGGCAGAGATCTTCAATAATGGGCAGTACTTTCCCCATCTGATGACAGATACAAGGGGAGAATGTCAATCAAAGTGTTTCTTCGGACTGTTTTTATCAAGTGTGAATGTAAGCAATAGAATGAATACATTTTTACCATTAGAGGCTGGCTATATTCACACACTGTTGCCACTGTTGTTTAAAGGGATTTTTTTTTTGCATTGTAGCTCCCCTTTTAAAGCACTATGGTGCACATTCACAAATAACGTTAAAGTCATTTTACAGGGACATTTAAATTCTTCATCAATGTTAGGACATTTTAATTAACCTTAAGAATGAGACGTTTTTGTTCTATTTGTCTCTAATTTGCATACTGTACTATTGTACCATTATGAGTAGACACTTATACTCTATTATTATGCTGTATACATTTAGAATAGATTTTAAAGTTAAATTCAGAAATAGATTTTAAAGTATTACTACTTATAAATCACTAAATGGTCGAGGACCTCAATACATTACAGATATGCTCACTGAATACAAACCTAACAGATCACTCAGATCTTTAGGATCACATAAACTAGAAATTCCAAGAGTTCAGTTAAAGCAGGGTGAATCTGCTTTCAGCTATTACGCCCCTCGCTGCTGGAATCAGCTTCCAGAAATGATCAGATGTGCTCCAACATTAGGCACATTCAAATCAAGACTGAACACACATCTGTTTAGCTGTGCCTTTACTGAATGAGCACTGTGCTATGTCCGACAGATCGCACTACTGTGTCTTTCTTTTCTTTTTCATTCTTTTATAACCAGTTTTAACTCATTTGAATCTTTTTATGTTTTTTATTATTTGTGTTTATTTTCCTTTACTTCAATTTTATTTCTGTTTATGTAAAGCACTTTGAATTGCCACTGTGTATGAAATGTGCTATATAAATAAACTTGCCTTGTATAATCATTATGTAGTGGGATAAAACCGTCTCAAAATGACCACAGTAACACTTATCAAATTAATTTTTGTTACAATATATTGCAAAACAAGAATTATTTGTCATGGCAGCCCTAAGAACATCGATCTAAAGGTCTTTTTGTAGAATTGAATGGTTTCATGGATGTTAAAGGCTTGTCATGGAAGCTCTGATGTCAGTAAAGAGCCTATTTATGTTTATGTCTACTTTTATTGTATATTTTAAGGCTATCAACTCAATGGCCTAAATAATTTTCACAGTCAATTTGGAACAAATGGCTTGAGTTGCCATGAGAGACACCGATGGAGTAGGATTAATTCAAACATTTAAGTAGGTTTGCCAGCAACATTTATGTGTGTGGCATGACCTCAGGCCCTGACCTCTGAACCCTGCCCTGTATTCTCATAGGATATTAGAACAGAATGTTTACGTATGTCTAGAAGGGCTCACTTTCCACTGAGATGGCAGAGGACACAAGTGAAGACCACACTATTGATCTGATGGAGATGGACACATTGAGGGCTGGGTCATGGTGAGCTCGCCCTGGGTTTGTTATGCTTGTCATGAGCTATGATCTTAGTGACCACTGGAAGCTAGGGCAATTGTGTCTTATATGTGCTTCATGATGTGGCATATTTGTGACCCTGGACTAAAGAAATATGTCTTATGATACACAAGTTTGCCAGTCTTTTATGCCAAAATCAATTGAGTATTGAATAAAGATCATGTTCCATGAATATATTTAAATACATAAAACAATGTTTTGATAAGCATCAAAATTCAGAAGTATTGCATTGCTGAGATTCAATTCAATTCATCTTTATTTGTATTGCGCTTTTTTAATGTAGATTGTGTCAAAGCAGCACTACATGGATTATAAAAAATTGAAACAGTGTCAGTCCAGTTTTTAGTGTTGAAGTTCATTGTAGTTCAGTTCAGTGTGGTTTAATATTCACTGCTGTAAGTTCAAACACTGAAGTATAATCTATCGATGCGCAGCCCTATACAAGTCCCGCAACATACAAGCCAGTGGTGACGGTGGTGAGAAAAAAACTTCACCAATTGGCGAAAGTGAAGGATTAAAAAAACCTTGAGAGAAACCAGGCTCAGTTGGGCACGACCATTTCTCCTATGGCCAGACGTCTTGTGCAGAGCTGCGGTCTAGGCGCCGGAGACTGGAGAACTATTAAGGCACAATGACTTTTTGGTTGGTAAAATCTAATACATTTACTGTCATACTATTTTAATTCTAATATTAAATGTCAAGCACAACAAGGATAATTTCTTAAGCAAAATGTTTACACATTTCTACATTTCATGTAATATTGAGTGGAAAGAATTGCATATTAGTAATTATTTAAATACTTGTTATATTTAAATGCCTTCTAATAATTGTAAATAAATATAGTAAAATTATGTAAAAAGGTTAAAGTTGAAAATGTTGAAAACCCCTGTTATCTTTTATCAAAAAGATGTTTTTTGCTTGGTCAACCTACTTTTATAAAATGAGCTGAAACAACACAGTTCTTGAGATTTCATTGGGACAACTTAATTTTTTTTTTTTTTTTATGTTCACACATCCTCATAAATTTGTTAAAAGTGTTGAGTTAATCTTATTGATTTGTGTTGGGACAACACGAATGAATTGTGTGGAACCCTGCGTTTTTTTTTTTACAGTGTTCACTGTTCAAAATAGTGGGTTACACACTATTACTTCATGTTGTCCCAACACAAATCGATTAAGTTAACTTCATCGTTTTTACACATTTAAGTGGCCTGAACATAAGTTGTCCTAAAAAAGTTAAGAATTGTGTTATTTCAACTCATTTTAAATAAGTAGTCTAAATAAGCAGCAAAAGTTATTTTGAGTGTTGGTCAGCATAGCATAGCATATTATAAATTGGTAAAAGAAAATGTTCAGAAAAACAGAAAAAAACTTTTAACTAATAACATTTACTTTATATATTTTAAAAACTCCTTTTTGTTAAAGTTATTAAAAGTACATTTGAATAAATCTAGATTCAAAATATAGATAAAAGATTATATTTTTCTTAATTTGTTTAGTGTTAGGTTAAACATTAAGTAAGTTGAACATAATATTGCAACACAATTTCATGGCAGCTCATAACTTTTTGATTTAGTGGCTAATTCATATGAATTCACACAATCTCAGTTGTACAATTTAGTACGATTTGCTCATCTTGGGTTTAGGGGTGGTGTTGGGTGCCATGCTTCCTTTTGTAAATCGTATATTTTCATACGACTGGATATTGACAAGTTAATTCAATCAAAAAATACTTCTTGTTTAAATCACTTTTAAGTGAGAATAAGCTATTTAAAATGAGCTGAAACAAAATAATTCTTGAGATTTTTTTTTGGGAGAACATAATTGTTTTTTTGTTCAATCTATTAAATCGTTACAACTTAACCTTTTATCAATTCGCGTTAGGACCACACGAATGAATGATGGGGAACCCTGCATTTTTTACAGTGTTAGATATAAGATTATCAATTTACTTGAATTTTACTTGTGCAACTTGTTACAATCTTAAGTAACTTGTTAAATCTTTAGTAAACTATTTTCTGGTTTGTTTTGAACCCTCAGATTCCAGGTGTTTAAGTAGTTGCCTCTCGGCCAAGTACTGTCCCATATTAACAAAGTATACAGTACAACAATGAAAATAATATTTATTCAGCTTTCAGGTAATGCATAAATCCCAATTTCCAAAAAAAAAAAAAGACATAAGGCAGTTTTGTGGTTCAGGGTCACATTTGAAACTGTTTATTTATATTTTTTTGAGCTGTTTGTATTTCCTCTTAATGTGGAGTATCTTCTGAATATGCACCAAATGGAAGTAACAAAGCTTTTATTGCATAAATTAATCACCCTCTTTCCAGGTTTATGGTTTTCCTTCCTACTGCGTCACACAATTAGAACCAGGGTGCTTGAGGCTGTTGAAGTTCTGCTGTGCAAGCAGGATCCTGTCCTTGTGCTTGAGCTTCAATGAGTTTTTTTGTGTTTATGTGTCAATTGCGGTCTATTTAAATATACACACCAAGTAGTATAACGTTTTTTTGTTGTGGAGGTTTTGCGCAATTGTAAAAAATGCTTTACCTCAGCTGAACTACAGTACTACAGTATAAGTTCATCTTTATAATGGGTATGGTTTACCATGGGTATCATAAATAAATAAATAAATAAATACAATTAGTTAGTGCGGCATGGGTGAAAATTAATTGTGATTTTTTTAAATAAAAGTTTTCTTTTGACATAATAAATGTACACAGTACAGACACTTAAATTATGTATATATAAATAAACACAGGCATACATTTATTTGAGAAAATGTTTAGATATAAAATATCTGTGTGTATATACAAAATATATGTGTATATGCACATATACATTGATATTAAATTGTGTATGTATATGTATTTATTTATATCTAAACATAATCTCTCGTTCTGTGTGTGTATGTGTTTGTATAGTTATGTTTCTATCACAAATACATAATATATTTATATGTGTATATATATTGAAGTTAGGGTATATAT